>DXKC01000246.1:0-14371 GCA_031170775.1 Cymbopogon citratus
AGGAGCCGAATCATCAGGTCTTCTTGGTCTTTCATTTTGAACATATGCACCTCTAGAGTATGATCCAGCAATAAATCTAGCTTCTATAAGTGCATTCCCCAGACTACTGACAAACATAGTATTATGATTGGTTAGGGTCTTACTCATGGCCTTGACAATGGTCTGGTACATATGGACATGCCCCAGCTTGATAGATGGGTCAACATCTCCTTCCATCAGGACTCTGGGAAACAAGAGCCGCCGAACTATTCGTCCCTCAAGCATCTTAGAATAAGACATCAGACAGACACTTTTGCTTGAATTGCTCAACACAGGTTTCTAGTGTCTTCTTAGCATCTTCATCCAAGTCTTCTATCGTGACATTGATCGGTTCATACTCGTTCGTAGTCATCGTGCAATCGTAATGTGCCCACCGGGCGTGCCAAAAATGTGTCGACACGTGAATGTAGCGCCGACACACTAAATAAGGCCTTGGCGAGAACCGAAGAGCAGAAGTATGCTCCGTGATTCTCAAGACATCGCAGGCAGTGTCGATCCACCGAGAGAGCGTGCTAGCCACCGATACAGGGTCCATGTGGTAGAGATAAAAGCAAACAAGCAAATCCAGCTAATCCAAGACTGGTCTAACGGGCCGGCGGTCCTAGATCAACCTTCATTTACTTATCTAATTCTAAACCCACAACAAGTAACGATCTAGATTATATAGGGATTGGCCGATGGAAGCATGTTTCAAGCATAAAATAGATCTAAACATAATAGTCACTTGAATTTAATAGGATAAGGCCAAATCTACTAATCTTAGATCAATGATATTGTTATACTGAATAAATTATTGAGAACAGACAATATCGATAACTTGATGAATCTATAAGCTTGCCAAAGCTAATATAGCCGATAACTTGCAATAATAATCAGACAAGCCGTGACACCGCTTGCCACGGAACAATACTCCGACATGTCTAATGTTCTTGCTGCAATATTCATAGATAAACTGCGACGCCACTCGCCACGGAACAATACAAACAGCCCATCTAGAATACTATGGGTTTTGACAATACTTACCAGCAAACGGACGCCGCTCGCCACAGACAATACTCGCCTACCTGAAGGTCTCGTCGAATCTACGTTATGTTACTCCTACTCCTACTCCTAAGGGGCACGGCGTGATAGCCAGTTTTGTGTATTGATCGTGATGATGAATATTACAATGGTCGGGGCTTTATATTTATAGCCTGGGCAAATAAGAGTTCTGATGTAAAAACAACAAAGAACTAACAAAACTATGGAGAATTAGATAACTTGGACTCCAATCTTTCTCTTCTGTTGAAGCCCGACGTGTCTTTCCTTCTTGGCCGACCCGGATGCGGTCTCTTCCCAAATACGTGGTTAGCCGATACACCTGTAACAATGTTGATTCGGCTTTCCTTTGTCTTGATCGACCGCTGCCACATCAGCTTCAATTTATCCTGACACCTGGTCCCACACATGATATTCCTCGTGCTAAATTTCGGTGTCAACACATCTGATGCAGGCCACGATGGTGACGGTGGCCGTGCTGACAAGAAGCGCCGCAAGCAACCTCCCGTACTTCGGTGCTCTCCTTAAAAAATTCAAGCCCTTCTTAAGGCTGCCAAGAAGAACCCCTATATCATTGCTCAAGTAAAGGCAATGGGTTTTGGTGGACTGTTGGAATTCAAACCAAAAGAGTTGGATAGGAGATTGCTCTCCTGGCTTATGCAGAGACTGAATCTAGAAACTATAAAACTAGATCTTGGTGGTGGTAAAGAGATTGCAATCAACGAGCACGTTGTTTGGTGTTTGTTCCAATTGCCAAGAGTTGGTGGCAACCCACCTTTCTTGTCTGATGCTGAAGCTTGCATTGTGCGAAACTGGTTGGGAGGTCTAATCTGACCAATACATACAACAAAAGTAAAAAATCAGGATTGTGGACATTGTGGAACGACTGGATAAGAAGCAGTTGTTAGGGGATTTGGGTCTTAGGGCATTTTTCATGGCTGTATTCCATTCTCTTCTTTTCTCCAACACTAACAGTTTTATCAGGCTTGAGGATGCTATGTTCACCGAGGATCTCGAAAATATTGGCAACATTAACTGGTGCAAAGTAGTAGTTGACAATCTTTGCAGATCTGCATGTTTATATAGAAAAGATTTCCTGGCGAAGGGCCACCAAGCGCCCATAAGTGGTTGCGGCATCTTCCTGGTGGTTAGTCGCTTTTTCTTCAATTTTAGATTTTTTCCCACTAGTAGTAAATTCTAGTTCTAGTAGTCCGCTGTAACAACAATTTTTGTTTTTATGCCAATGGTTGCAACTGGGTCATGGCTGCATTTAGCAACTGGTCCAGTAGTCTTGTTGTAATTGGCTATGTATGCAGTAGTTATTTTCCATTTCTAGTTTTTCTCCCCTCCAACACTGATTTGTTTTTAAAATGTATATGGTTGCAATTGGTAATATTACAGTTTTGCTAGTACACATGTGCTTGTCGCTGCATTTTGTGTTTTTGACATATGTTTTTTTGGTGCTTTTTTCTCTCCCACATAGATGTTATATGTCGGTTACCTGCAGCACAGTCTTCAGTTGAAACTTGGACCCATTTGCTCTGCCGTGATGTGCTTATTTGGACACTAATATCAATGATGCTATTTCAATGCTAGATCGAAGGGGAGATGTCCCAGCTGATGCCATTGAGTACGGCAACCTCAGGGTAAGCTTTTCTTTTAGTGGGTTGTGATTTAGTTGTGTTTTACAAATTTTTGCATTTTATAGTGGTTCAGTAATTGCAACTGCTAGAGTGTTCTACTTGTAATTTGTTCACAATGGATCTGAAAATTAGGTAATATGTTTACTTTTTGCTTTTTTTAAAAAAATGTTCAACTCTACCGCTTTTTCATTAGTTGTAACTGGTACATGTGTTCTAGTTGTAACTGGTAGGGTGTTCTAGTTGTAACTTTATTTTTTGATGATGCAATTTTTTCCTTATTACTCTTGTATGCTTTTTTTAATCTTGTATATGTGATTTTATGTTTCTAACTAGCATTTTCAATTTTCTTAAAACCTGACTTTGTAGCTGAAAAGCATCACTGCCACATGTTATGCTGCGCCCCCTATTGATCCAGCTGTTGCTGCTGGTGCTGGCCCTTCTATTGTCGCCATGCGTATTGCTACTCCCGCTAGTCGCCTTGCTACTGCTGCTCAAGGAACCTCTGATGCTGCTGGGTCTACAGGTGGTGTGTTTGGTGGGCACGCTTCTATGGAGATTCAGCTTCCTACTCTACAGCAGTATCTGAGCTTCAGTGTTGCCTTTGGGCAGAGCATTGCTGATGTAGTTGGAAGAAGTAGGAAATCAGAGGCGCAAAAGATTTTGAAGAAGTTTGATGACAACATGATGAAGGCCCACTCTTATGTTATCAAGGCTGCTCAGTGCATTACTACGGCCAATAATCTGATGGAAAAGAGTCACCAAGAGTGCTTCAGTGCCATGAAGAAACTGCTTGCTGCCACCCATGCTGCCAACCAAGCTAAGAATGAGCGTAGGGAAGGGAAAGAGGAAGAGGACAGGTCAAAGTTCAGGTTTTTTCTTTTTCCTATCACATTTTAGTGTATTAACATTTTGCAAATCCTATCCTAGTTTTTTATGCAATTTGTTATTCCATACAAGGCGACTTATCATGCCATTTTTTTGTGTTCTTGTGCAGCAGCAGCAACAGCTAATACAATTTCTGATGAACATCAAAGCACTGCAGCAGGTGACGAAGAGGATGCTTTATTTCCATCACTCTATGTGTTTTGCAATTACCATAAGTATATGTGTTGCAGTTACTATGTCTTCCATGTTGTAATCACTATAACTATATGTGTTGTAATTAGTCAGGAGCAGCAGCTCAGGAAGAACAGGAACAAGAGAAATAAGATGGATCACCTAGAGAAAATTCTGCAGGATATTCTGCACTCGCCACGTACTTTTTTGTTGTGTTTGTATTATGTCTTTTTATTTTTTTCACTCTTTTTCATGTTGCAAGTAGGGTCATTATATGTGTTGCAATTGGTCAGGGGCCTACAATCTTTGATGCCAATTTTTTAATGGCATGCAGCAACAGTTAAGGTACCAACTAGTGGAGACGCGTTTCACTGTGATGAAGTTATTGTTGAATAGACACTGATATTGGAGATGGTTCAAGGCAACCAGAGACTAAAGTTGAGTCACTGAGAAAAGAGACAGCAATCACTGGGGCAGATACTGCAGCGGACACAGTGGTTACTGAGGTGATTTTTGTTTGTTTTTTTACTATACTAATCCAGGCAACCTTTTGCTATGCAACTGGCATTGAGTTTCTATTGCAATTTGCATTCCTACAGAAAATACCCATTGTGATTGGAGATGGATCTGGGCAACCATAGGCTGGCATGATTGAAGATGAGGCACGGAGTAAGGAGGCAACCACTACTAGGCCAGATACCGCAGCAGACAAGGTGGCTGCCGAGGTCTGCCATTTTTTTGTAGTATAGTAATTCTTGAAGTCTTTTTTGGTATGCAACTGGTATTCACTTATTGTTGCAATTGGTACTCTACAGGAAATAGCTACCGTAGCTGGAGATGCATCCACTACAGGACAGGCTGCCAATGTTGGTGGGAAGGAGGCACCCGCTGCTGCTGTAAGTTTTTTTATCATACATTTTGTGTTTTAATTAGCTTTTTGGTTGTCGCTCACTGTTTTTTATTCGAATTTTTTTACCACAGCATGCCGACAGTGAAGATTTGTCAGGGAGAAAGGAGGCTGCAACAACTGGGGCAGACACGGCGGCTCCTGAGGTTCTGCAAGTTTTCTTGTTTTGTTTTTTTTGTGCTATAGTTAATTCATGTAGCCATTTGTTATGCAACTGTAATTGACTTTATGTTGCAAATGGTATTCTAGAGGACATAGCCATGGGAATGGGAGATGCATCCAGGCAAGGGCAGCCTGCCAATCTGTTGGGGAAGCAGGCACCAGCAGCTGATGTAAGCTACTTATGACCCAAACACACACATGCACCCTTTTTTCATTTTTTTGCATGTATATAGTTTTTTTCCAATGGGGGGTTGCATCTCACTGGTTTCTCCCATTTTTTCACAACCAGACTCTAGGTGGTCGTCAGGGGAGACGGGTAGTCATTGCAAAGGTACCCAGCAGGCAAAATCGGTCTTGGGCTCGTCTTCGGAAAGAGAAGCAAGAGCATCATGATAATCATGAGAAATGGATGCATCAGAAGCACCAAGAAGCTGATCATGAGATTGGTATTTTGTTGAGGACTGTTGGCGACGCGGCAGGGCCCAGTAGAGCTACATCTTCTCCATCTTTTCCAGATGATTCAAATGATGACATTAGCAGCTTAACCCCTCCTATCCGCTTGTCTCAAGAGGAACGTGAACTAGGATCTCAAGATTTTAATGCGCTCCAAAAGATGATATGCAATTATGTTGGAGAGGGGTTGAAGAAGAAGCCCAAAAAGTTTACATCTCCTTTCCAAATCCCCAGGAGTCGCCCGAAAGTACCATTGGCAAAGGCTCTAGCTCTGAGGAACATGATTGCGTCTGATGAGGACCTAAAAGTGTAATCACTCTCATATCACTTTTTGCAAAACAGCATACAATAGTGTTGCAAACAGCTTTTCCTTCTATTATGGTTTTTTGTTTGATTCTTTTTTCGTAACCTATTATGTTCCTGCCCACTTTACAGGAAGACTCTGATTGATTTTAGCATCTTTATCTCTTATGATGGCGGCGATCTACTCACCACATTTGCTGATGATCATCAAGGAGACTCTTCTATCCTAGACTTCACTATGCATTGTCTCCGATTCGATGATATCATGCACAAGGAAGAATCAATTGGATATAGGCTTTTTCTTACCACTGGCTTCTATGTGAGTTTATACTGAACCCCCATACACACTTTTTTCCTTTTTTTTCTTTTTTGGTTTGGAAAAAACATACGATTGTGGTTTTTATCTTTTGTTGCATTTTTTCAGAACACTCTAAAAGACATTAAAAGCATCTATACCGATGATGGAGTAACTGAGACTGAGAAATTCAGCCAATTAAGAAAGGGCCTTGCACAGGAAGTTGAGCATTACCCTGAATTACTTAAAGCGAAGCTGGTTAGTACCCTTTTTTAATCACAATGCAAGTGTTTAGTTAACCATGTTGCAATTGTGTCACATGCCATTTTGCAAACGGTTTTTCAGTTTTTCTGGTGTAATGCAGCAATTGTGTTTTTGTGTTTTCAAATACTCAACTATTGCATCATTCTAAAAAATGCAGATATTTATTCCTCTCTGTGCTGGGAAGCATTATTTTCTTTATTGCATCAATCCTATTCATAACCGGATTGATATCTTGGACTCCATCGACTATGAGTGGGGGAACAGATCACCATGGTCCCATATTTGAGCTGATCCCCATCATTAGTGTTGTATTCAAGAAGGTTACCAATAACAAATTTCCAAAAATTGATAAATGGTCCAAGCCATTCATCAAGCTTCCAACACAAGCTGGGCCTAATGATTGCATGTTTTTCCTTTGGAAATATATGGAATTTTGGGATGGTGAGGAGCTGCAAATTGACATCAATCCAGTGAGATTTTTCCCATGTTGTTTTTTATGATGTGTCTATCTTTTTCCAGTAGTCTCAATTTTTTCCTTTTTTTCTTTTTACCCTGTGTTTTCAGTACAAGGGGATGGTGTATAGGATTGAGCTCATGTACTATTTGATGTTTCATCCGCTGAACCAGGCAGATCTACCTGACGAGTTTGATGTTTATAGGATTGGTGGAAGGAAGTTAGATTACGATTCGCAGCAGTGATGAAATTCTCTCTCAACAGTGATGCTTTTTAGGATGGTATATGTGGATGTATGGATAACTGTGTGTTAGGATGATTTTCTGTGGATGTGATAACTATGTCAGAAAACTATCTGTTTTGTTGCAACTTCTCTAGTGTCTGTATTGTAACTGGGTTGATTTTATGGTTGTAGTTTGCATACTCCAACGCCCTGGTGGCATCTAAAACAATGTTTTTTGTTATTTTTAGTAAGTTGTTTGTTTCTTTTTTGTTGTCATAGTTTATCTGTTATACCAACTTGTGCAATTGCACCAACTGGTGCACAGTAGGGTAGCAGAACCTGTGTGCAAATTCCTCAAAATGTGCCTGTGCGCAATTCGCCACCTACCATGTGTGCAATTTACCATCTTGGTCTAATTGTTATTTTTCCAGAAGCATCAACTAGCCTGTGAATTTTTTAACCAGTGCAATTTGTTCATGTTGTAATTGTCCCCGTACAGCGTTGTAATTGTCACACTACAACTGATGCAAATGGTGTTCAACATGTCACATTTGGTTATTTTATCCTCAGACTTTTTGCTACATTCTCATCATATCCAGGAAATCATCAATTACAAACTTCAATTTGTCTATTATGCCGAGACTTTTGGCAATCATTTTTTCTTTTTTCCCTTCTCTCTATTCTGATTGATGCTTTTCCCAGAAACAGTAACTAGCCAGTGTTGGAATTGTGTTCCGAACAGCATTGCAATTGACTCCTATGTCCTGATGCAAATGGGTATCCAGGTATGTTCAGTTTTGTTATTATAATCTGAGGCCTTTTTGATAGCATCCTCAATTCATATCAGTTGTTTTTCCATAGGAACAACAATAAAGAAACAGGCTTCTGCCTCAAAGATGTAATCATATAGTTTTTTAATTTATAAAGTTCATTTTAGCTGAGAGCATATCCACCTCCTTGAGTTGATGCATTCCTTCTCCCCTCTTGCGTGGTTGAGTGCGTTCTTCGTTACATCCTTGGTTGGAAGCGATCTTCTCAATGAGAGCGGTTGCCTCATAATCTTGAGTGTCAAGAATGATCCTCCAGCAGCTGCATCAATGTTCTCATTGGCACTTGTAGTAAGCCCATGATAGAAAGTCTGCATGAGTAGCCAGTCCTCCATCCCATGGTGAGGGCATTCTGATATGTAATCTTGAAAGCGCTCCCACGCCTCAGGACAGATTCGTCGTACTGCTATTGAAAGGTTGAGATCTTTGTGTGCAGAGAGTTGGTCTTTCCCACTGGGAAGAACTTTGCTAGAAAGGCAGTGGAGCAGATTGCCCATGTAGTATTATGATCTTTGTCAGCGTCAAACCATTACTTCACCCTTCCCAAGAGTGAGAATGGGAAAAGGCAGAGTAATAAGGCGTTCTTGGAAACTCCTTTGATTGTGAAAGTATTGTAAATCTCCATAAAGTGTTGGAGATGAGCACTCACATCTTCATGTGCCTTTCCACAAAATTGATTGGCTTGCACCATATTGATCAAAGCTGGCTTGAGCTCGAATCCATTATCTTCTATGTCGACTGTGGGTCTAGTCCTTATGTTGGTAGTGGTTGGAGCGGGGAACTCACAGAGAGTCTTGTCAGCCATCTCTTCGAACACTGGTGTTAAGCTTCTTCTTAAGCGCTGGTCTTCTGAATCAGAAAGTGGAGATTTTCTGAGTTTAGCCCTTGCTCTTCTGATTAATGTTTCTGGATCGTCAATGAAGTTTGAAGGAAGGCTAGGCTTCATACATCACCCTGCATAAGATAAAAAAGTAGACAAAGCCAGGGTGAGCCTGTTTGAGTAAAGAATCAATAGTGTGTCTCTATTATCACATGGTGTAAAAGTTATTCCTAGGTTTTCAAATCTTTTATTCTAGCTAACTCTATCCTTCCCCGGCAACGGCGCCAGAAATGCTTGTTGTTGACATCTCTTAGTGTCGCTTAAGCTAGGTTGTCATCCCTAACACGGTGCCAGAAATGTTGGTTTAAATATCATAACACTTAGCCTTAAAATATATTAAAGGTTATCCACAAGCGCACAGATAAAATAAACCTATTGTAGAATTTCACCCAGGAAAGTTCCAAGTATTGTTATTTATAATTTTACCACTAGGAATGATCTTAGAATAAATAGGAATATAGGCTTCTAATACACATGTGATAAGAGTTCCACTAGATCAATTTCTATACTCAAAATATGGATCAATTCTCAAGATAAAGGTAACATGTAACAATATAAATGAAAAAGAGTCCAGTCTATGATAATCTCTAAAGCATTTCCTATTCTATACCACTAGCGTCTAATTAGAAAAAGAGAGTAGAGAAAATAATCCTAAGGCCATTCTAATTATAGGTTATAGAATACAATGATTAGTGCAACTACGTCTAGAAATCATTATTAAACTACTCTATATCTACGCACAAGGGACATTTCTAAGGCGGGTCAGAAATAGAGCAAAACCAAGCCTTGAAGCTGGGTACTACTTGGCCTACATTCGGAAAGTGGACTACGAAGGACTCAATAGTTCTGTCACACCCACGATCTACCATATGGCCTAGAATATAGGGTGCATCTATAGGTAAACAGGGTATAATCACCATGCTTACACTCTGTCGACCACTCACCCCTCAATCGATAGAGCGAGCGCTATATGAACATGTGTTTGAATATAAGAATAATCCAACTATGCTAGGCATATAATCAATGTAGGCCATAAACATTATAATTAAGAACACATAAACAATTAAGATCGAAGTCATATCTAGATCAAGAACAATATTGATAAGAACTAGAAGTACTAGATCTAGAACTAGACAAACTAGAAGATGAACTAGACGAATTAGATCAAGAACTAGATGAATTAGATAATGAACAATGTTGAACTAGAACAAGAACATAATGAACTAGAACATATATAATTAATAATGTTGATACAAGAGAGAAATTACAAGGCTTTACCTAGCCTCCTCGCGACTTGATCTAGGATCCAAGCGATGCTTGCCTCCTCTAGTTCTAATTCTATCTATCTATGCCAAGAATTGGTGGAGCTCTAGAGAGATTAGGGTTTCTGATTAGAACTTGGCCTTCAATACTGAGAGAGAGATGCTTCAGGGGGTCCTCTAGGGTCTGATTATATAGTCCGCTGGGATGAACCGTAGCCTTTGGATCAAACCGACCTTAAACAAGGGTTGAGATACGACATGGAGGTCGGTTGGAAGCCGTCATGGGAAAGAGGAGGCACTGCCATGTGGGCCCAGGCCTCTCCCGTCCTCCTTCGTTCTGGTGTCCTCTAGTGTCTTCTAGAGTCTTCTCATGCCACTTTCTAATCCGTTTGCGTAATTGGTCGTGTCGTACTTGGACTCTATATCCTCCAAATCCTGTTTAAACCTCCTAGAAAATATAGTTTCAACAAAGCTATGAAATTATGTCAGATAAACCCCTCTAAATATATGTAGGATGATGGTTCCAGTGAATTCTAGAATCTTCTCAAGTCGTATCCATTGGGGACTCTCTATCCGGACTCTGATTATAGCAAATGATAGGTCCGTCTCGATCGTCTCAGCGAGCTCTTCGCAATGGTGCACTTCAATTCCTCACTCAAGATGCATTTTTAGGGTAAATTCATGAACAACCTGTCAAACAAGTGGATACTCGAATACTTGTGGAATTCGTTAGAATCAATCCCTATAAATTCTCTTTATAATTCATTTATTATCATTTCATGCAGTAATTGACGGCTTAAAACAGACATTAGTGGCCGTCAACACCATAATAAAGCTCATATGCATGTTTTGCCGTTGCTGGGAGACAAGACACTGACAACTCTTGCTAGGCAGGCCTGCAAGGTCATGGAAAAAGGGGACCATACGGGGGCAGTGGAAGTCGGTGAGATGTTGGGGAAGCATTACCTTGAATGGGTGTGGTGTCCTTTGCAAAAGCGGAATATGCTGAGTATATGTAGTGGAAGGTTATAAAGAGAGAGAGGATGAAACCCTAATGTGTAAGAGTATAATTCAGGGTGTTTTGTCCATTTCGTTACGTACGCTCCACACTTGTCAGCGATGCCTCTGGTGCTTGAAGGCTAAAAACCTAGACCATCTAGAGGTGGAAGGATGTTGAATTAAAAGAATAAGGGTAGGATAGGGTTGCTAATGCAAATGTAGACATATAAAATATATAGAAGTAGATGAGGGGATTTATAAATAGTATATGATTTCTGAGGCAAAATTGTATTCTATGACTTTTGGAATGGAGATTCTGAAATTTTGGAGGAACCCAACAAATGAGCTCCCAACATTTTTTTGTCACCTTAAAACTCATTAATTTCCTTATATTTGTTTTTGGAACCATTGAATATGCTAATTTACCAAATTACCATCTGAGCTTTGCTAGGCTTCTAGACCGGTGGATGGATTAGCCTAATATCTCTCTTCTCCTGCGTGCCGCAGTCCGCACCTGCACGCCTGCACGAGTCCACCAGGCCCCCGAGCTGCGCACCCACAGGATCCCTACCTCCGCCCCGCCACCCCCATCCCTCTGCCCCTCTCGAGTTAGATCGTTCGCGGAATTGGTGGAGCGGTAGCCGGATATGTCGTCGTCGGTTGGGGGCGGAAGCGCGGGCGGCGGAGGAGCGGACCTCGCCAGCCTGCTGGAGAAGGCCAAGGAGCTGGATCAGCTGAAGAAGGACCAGGACGACATCGTTGTCGAGATCAACAAGATTCACAAGAAGGTCCTGGCATGTAAGCTACTCTCGAGCTGCTGTTAACTGCCGGGTTTCTTGTTCCGCCTTTCAGCGCTGACTTATTAGTTCATTGTTTCATCCGCTGCCTGGATTCGTAGGCTAATTAGATGTGACCCAATGCCAATGAGTTTGGTAGCTTCATTGTCAGTTTAGGGCGGTCGAGAAGGATTTCCAGCTCTTGCTGTGCTTTACATTACTTTTACCGAAATGTCCACTGTAGAAGCTTGATAGGGAATGTTGTTGGAGTGTATGCACCATGTGTGTAGCTCCTGGATTGCGTGTTGATTGAAGAACTCGTAGGTTTGTGCATTGGCGTAAGGGTGGTTTTCCTCACCCAATGATGCTGCAAAGAGGTGTTTTGTCTTTCAGGAGCCATGTGGAAAGCCATTTTTTTTGTACTTTTATTGATTGGAAAGCCATTCGGCTTGCTTGTGAGCCATGTGGCAAAACATAAATGCAAATAGAACCAAATTAATGTGCCACATGTAGGTGAAAATAAATTTGTTGTTAGTTTTTTGACATGTGTGATAAAACCAAATTAAAGTGGCATGTGAACTTTATGGACAGGCGCAGCCCCAAATATTGGGCGCACTGGCTGTAGCTGAAGATGAGGGAAGGCATGTCGTTGGCAGGTGCTCGAGGTTTATCCCTCCTAGCTGCCATTGCTCCGGGTGGTTAACGCCCTGTCTTATGGTCGATTGGTCGTCCGTAATTTCTTTTACAAGCACAAGTATTCCTAAGGACAGCAGCAGTATGTTTGTGTGTGTGTGTGGTTTTTGAGTTTCCGTGTTGTATGGGCACTTGTCCCCTTTTTATCTTCTTTATATAATGATGCGCAGCTCTCCTGCGTTTTCAAGAAAGGTTTTTGAGAGGGCTGTGGATTAGGAATCTTTAGAATATTCCATTTTATGTTAATTGAATTAGGCAAGTACATATACTGTCTTAGCTGGTTCTCGCTCACCTTGACCTTTGACCTCATCGTAGACAACACTACAACTGTAGTCAACTATCAGCTAGGCGAAGAATCAAACAGACACCGAAAGAGATGCTTCTTATGTATGAAGGGGGTGTGATATTATATGTTTCAGATCTGCCTGTTTTCCATTATGCTACTTCTTCCTTTTGTTACTTTCCTCCAGATTAAGCAATCAGAACCTGCTTATTATGCCACACAATCTGCCTTTTCACTTCTGATTACTTGTAGTGGTTTATTGGGAAAAAAGAAAAGAGTACTTATGCATGATGACAGAGGTACACAAGTGTTCTATGTGAAGTGTTATATGTCAAAAACTTGTGTTGATGGGAATTTTTATTTTGTTTGAACTAGCAACCTTGACATTTAGTTGTATGATTACTTTGATGGAAAATAGATGGTTTTACCCTCTTCGGAAAAATAAAATTAGGTATCCATTTAAGAAGGAAAAGACCTGCGTGTTTCTAGTTGCACGCTGACTGAAGTGTAAGATGTAATCTACTGCTTCCTCTACAGTCTTTCCCTGCTGTAGGTTAGGAGTAGGAATTGGTTAGCTCAGGGTTGGTCCAAGTCCCTGGCACTGTAGAAGCATGTCATTAGGCCATGGATGATAGCTTGCATCAGCCATGTACATCAGGGGCAACTCTTGGCCACAACTCATCTGCACCAAATATGGCGAGTCAATGGTGACCATGAGTTCAAGCTTAGAGCCAGACGGCTCTGGATTGCGATACGAGGACGACGATGTCTCTGTGTGGAGGCGCTGCTGTTGTCCACGTCGGGCGAGTACCATGAGGCCATGCGGGTGAAGAAGTCAGCCAAGGAGGCTTGGGACATGCTCGCGTCGATGCACATCGGCTCTGATCAAGCGAAGAAGGCGTGAGCGCTGCAGCGTGAGTTCGGCAACCTCATGTTCCGCCCTGGCTTTCACGCTTCGTCTACAATCCTTCATTAGCCAGCTGGCAGTGTTAGGCAAGACCATGGATGAGGACGACGTCGTCGCCAAGCTTTTGCATGTCGTTCTGCCCAAGTATACCCAGATTGCCCTCTCGATAAAGATGATATTGGACATGTCCACCCTTACCATTGAGGATGTGACTGGGTGGGTGCGGTGGTGGATGACCACTCGGACACAACGTGTAACAGAACCGCCCAATTTATAAGAAATTAAGTAAAGAAAACAACCACCGACACGATTGTTCTCCGTACTTAGCCTCTCATAAACCCGGTAGTCCGCGAAACCACGAAGGATTTCGAACTTTCCACAATATTACAGACAAAGATCGTAATAGTTTAGTGCTAACCATTCATAAGCAACCCTTCAAACATAATTTAAACAGAAGTATCGGAGTGCGGAATTTAAGAGTTATTACAAACCATAGTTCGAATTCAAATAGTAGCGGAAGTCTTTTTCTTAACCCATAGTTTTGAAACCAAAGTGCCATCATGATCGTAGTCCAGCAAAAGCAAAAGACGGGATACGAGAGGTGATGATGCCCATTCATCTAAACATCTTCTCCAACAGGAGTAAAGCAGTTAATGCAATAGTTGTGCAGCACTTGACCTTCTGCAAAACAACATGAGAATAAAGCCCTGAGTACGGGAAGGTACTCAGCGAGACTTTCCCAACATAAATGAAAATAAAAGACTTCAAGGGTAATGAAGGCTTTATGGTGGACTAGCAGACCCTTTTGCAAAAATAGCATTTTTCTTACTTCCTAATCATTAGTAAGCATTACTTTTAATCATTACCTAATTACTGCATGAGAGGTAGAGACTAACATATAACATTG
>DXKC01000249.1:0-15618 GCA_031170775.1 Cymbopogon citratus
GGAACTAAACAAGGCCACAGACATAAAGACCAACTAATCATGATCACGATTCACAACTGTACAATTAAGAGTGTCGGGTACCGGGTACCCTAAGCAATGCGATCAAAGCCCAAACCATCTGGCCAAGTAAATCCCAGAACCACATTAAAAATATAACGACCCTTCTCCGACATAGCTCGACCCCGCTCCGCCCCGTACGAGGGTCGGGCGCCTCGACCAAGTCTCTGTCTTGTACGAGGCTCGACTCCCTCAGATGGGTTTCCGCCTCGTACGAGGGTCGGGTCCCTCTGATTCGCCTCCTCAAGCCTTTCCTCGGTCTCTTCGAGGTTCAAGCGGCAGCCACGTGTACGAACGCTCGAGGCCCGCCGCCGCGACGCCCCTCCGCCTCGAGTGAGGTTCCCCGACCCTGGTTGCCGAGCCTCACCTACCCCTTGACAGATGCATTTAATGCTCTCACCCACTCAGATCTGATCCCGTGACTGCTACGGGCTACACAATGGCGAAAGTACAAGGTCGAATCACCTTTTACAGCCCATGCCCGGTCACAAAAAGTGACATCAACGCCACTGTAATAGCAAGGGCAACGCTGAACCATCATGACGCCTGCATTACAGCACCGACCAACACCCTCGGAGCAAATTACAGGATAGACGTACGCTGGAATCCCGGGTACGGGCCACCTGCCCCACGACGAGGCCATCCTCCCGACCCTCGAAACGACCCGGGAGAAGCTCGGAAGTCAGCGCTGGCACATCTACTTCGCCGCAGCAGCCGGGACGCGATGGATCGTCAGGCCCGAGACCTCTCGACGCTGATTACGGCCGTCCCTGTGGCGCATCATGACGACTGAGACCATACACACGCACGCCGCCACGCATGACGACGTCATCAACCGCCCTTTTACCTCTAGGATACTCATGTACACCCTGGCCTCCCCTTGAGCTATAAAAGGGGACGCCTGGGGTAGTTTTAGGGGTTCCGCAATCAGGAAAACTCCCCAAGTCCCGAGCTGTACGGAGCACGACAATACCACGCTTGTAACCCCTACTACAAGCACTTCGGTGCAAAATAATACATCTCCTCCCCCCTCCACTGGACGTAGGCCTTCTTTGTCCGAACCAGTATACATCGTTGTGTTCATCTTGCATCACCATCCAGAGCGGGAACGCGTAGCATTACAAATTCACTAGCCGATGTTAAGGTCCGCACCTCAAAACACATACAAGGAGAAACCTTGAATTCAACACAAAAGTGAAGCTTCGCCGTGCAGTATTCGTCGATCGTTTTGTCAATGTCATGTTAAATCCGCCGCGCTCATCGCCAAAAGGTGGAATTCTCCTAGTGTTTTTTATTACTAATAAAATACTACAACTAGCCATATCACATTGGAATCTCATTTGGAGACATTAAGTTAGAAAAATTTATACAAATTTTGAATAGAAAAGCACTATGAGAAGCCTACATCATCTAATAATCTAGTTGCGATTTAGGCTCCTTTTTTCTCCAGAAGTTCATTCTCTGGAATTTATAATTTGTGGTCCTGTTTTGTTTTGTTTTTTACGAAAGTGGTCCTGTTTTGTAGAAATCCTTCGAACAATTTCTCTTCAATAATAGGAGTATATCTACTGAAGGATTTGGTGCCATATTCTACAGACTAGAAAGCATCCTTCTTTTTCAGGGAATTAGAATCAGTTTCAATCCAGAAACATTTTCTCAAGAAATGGAATCCCTGCAGAACGGGGAGTAAGATTAATCCAGAAAAGAACTTGAAAATACATAGGAACAAAAAAAAATGCAAAACAAGCAACTAGAGGTCAGGATAGGTAACACGAATAGTTTTAAACACATAATGACATGTCAAACTTGATTTTTATGAAAAAAGATGATTAAATATTTTTTAAATATTAGTAATTACCAAAAATACGAAAGTAATCCAAATTACCAAACATGTGGTGTACAAAACTCCATTCATGACTAAGTGGATCGTAAAAGAAACAAAAAGGACAAAAGGAGACTTACATGAGATGATAATAATGCTTTCTAAAGTCTTTTAAAACATGATTATTAAATAACTTATGTTTAGCATATGACGACTAAAAGTCAATCATGTGGCCCTTGCACTCTAATTGAGTCAATAAACAATTTTCATGAAGGTTCCATATGCATGTACCAACTGTAAGAAGAATTTGACCAAAAGTGCTGGTGACTACAATTTCCATTAACTGCTTAGTAGCCTTTTGATGGGCTAGTTAAATGATTAAGGCCTTGTTGTATCCAAAAACTTTTCACCAAAAATGTCACATCGATATTTGCGGCAAATAGATGTAGTACTAAACATAGACGAAAAAAATAATTACACAGTTTGCGCAAATTGCGCGATGAACATTTTGAGCTTAATTAGACCGTGATTTGACACTAAAGTGCTATGGTAACACTTTTGCTAATGATGGATTAATTAATCTTAATAAATTTGTCTCATTGTTTCCTAAAACATCTCCAACATTGCACGAAACATCTGATGTGACATTTTCGCTAAAAACTTTTTGCATCTAAACAAGGCCTAATTTAATAAACACTACAAAATTGGTAAATATAAAAAGTGTAGTAAAGGTCATGTACTATAACTCAGAGTAGAGATATGGTGAAATATATCTCGGAAACTATATCAAGTTGAAGCTCTAAGTTCGAAGGGAAAAAAAAGACAGGGACACTGAAAAATTCGGAGTCTGAAACACAGACTGACAGTCGCATAATTCAAGCTCTATATCTCTTGATCGTTTGTCCCAATCTACTTGGTGCTTAAACATGAGTTGTACATTGAGGAGAATACAACATACTTGATTAAGGCCATGTTTAGTTCCTAGAATTCCCCTCCAACTACTATGCAAGAAGAAGATTCCTCGTCACATTAAAATGCCAGCACATATATGGAGTACTAAATATAGATGAAATCAAAATCTAATTGCACAATTTTATTGTACTTTACGAGACGAATATTTTGAGCCTAATTAGTTAAAATTTAGACAATTTTTACCAAATACAAACAAAATGCTACAGAAGTTCTGCTACAAGAATTCTGACGCCAATTTCAGGAAGTAAAACAAGCCCTAAGCAAGAACAGGTTTTTCCAAATATAAAATGCCAAAAATCTAGCACCAGTGCAGCTACTTTTATGTACGGAGTAATAGCAGATCTCTGACCGTTGGTCATCAATTCACCACGCCCCTTAAACCAAAAACCAAGATGAACAACTTTACTGTAGCACTTTGATGGCCTTGTTTAGATTGCAAATGATAGAAAAATTTGGCACTATAGCATTTTCGTTTGTATTTGACAATTATTATCCAATCATAGACTAACTAGACTCAAAAGATTCGTCTCGTGATTTAGAATCAAACTATGTAATTAGTTATTTTTTTATCCATATTTATCACTTTATACATGTGTTGCTAGATTCGATGTGATAGAAAGAGAGTGAAAAAAATTGCAATTCCATATCAATGTAAACAAGGCCAATTCCATATGGAAGTGCCCAAAAAACGAGTCCAAACTGGCAAGACTTTTGCCCTGCTGCAGTGCTGCTTTGCTGCTCTGCTGCCTCGCTTCCACGCCCTGCTCTCGCATCGCATGCGTCCGCTGCCCGCTGCCCGCTGCCGTGCTGCCTCGCGCTCGCTGCCCCTCTGCATAGAGGGCGCGCACGCCTGCCGGTGGCCGCTTTTGCCGCCGAGGACGAGCAAATCTATTTTTATTTTTCATATATATTTCTTGCGATTGAGCAAAGCCTTAAAACCTCACACGTCATTATTCCACGTATCTCATCGATCTTACAAGTTCCTTCGGCACACCCTGACAGGAAAGTAAAAAAAAAAACAAATGCATGGCGCGCAATCACTCCTTTGGGACGATCTTGACGCCCTTGATGAGGAGCCCCTTCTTCCAGAGCCCACCATCGTACTCAAACATGGAGATCTCCAGCTCGCCGCCGCCGTGCTGCGCCGCCGCCGCCTTCACCTCCCCGGCCTTGAGCTCCAGCCACTGCTTCGTGGGCTTCTCCTGCAGCTTCTCCTTGCGCTCCTGCACCGTGCCGTCGGGGAACCGGAGCCGCAGGTTCACCGGCACCGACCACCCGCACGCCGGCTCCGTCAGCATCACCTGGAAGACCACGTCGTAGGTGACCCCCGGCGTGAGGTGCGACAGCTCCAGCTTCCCGTGCACCTCCAGCCAGCACACGTTCTGCAGCGACGCAGCCTCGATCTCGGAGTCACTGGTGTTGGTTGGTTGGTTTTCATATGCCAGCAATAGCAGGTTCAGAGATCAGAAGAACAGAGCAAAAGTCAGCTACTGTACAAACAAGACCCAAATTGACTGCATGTTTAATGTTAAGTTCATACTCTGAAGCATGCATTAGGTACGTACTTTGTTTCTTTGACGGGATGCCAGGTCCAGTATCTGGGATCATCGCTCCAAGTGATGGACAGTGCTCTAGCGAACAGCATGAAGCAGTTGCACCTGGTCTTCTCGTGCACCCAGTACTTCTGCATCATCATCAGCCGTGGCACCAACAGATGAGCACAGCAGTGACAATCTTCTGCATCAAAATGTTCAGGTGTACGTGTTCGTGCCTGAAACTTACCTTTGTTTTGGCCAGGTAGATCCCTGTGCTGTACACCTGATCCTCCAGTTCAGCTGCAGCTGCAGCAGAGGCCGTGGCTGCCTGTGAAACAATCTCATGGAACTTGTGAGGAAGCGGCGCCCTCTTCGACTGAGCCTGGTTGCTGTTGCTACCAGTGCTAGAGGTAGCGCTGCTGGCCACCACCGCCACGGCCCGGCCGTCTCCGGCGCGCGACGAGTCGGACGCCGGCGGCGTCTCCTGCCGCGACGTCGACGGCGACGCCCCCATTGATTGTCAGTGTATCTGAAACTGAAACTCGATCGCTGCACGAAAGCTCAGCACACGGCTGGCTGCCATTTATATATGGCTGCATTGCAGAAAGAAGAACCAGAAGGTAGGCCAGAGCTGATGGATGGAACAAGAACAAGATGATGTGAGATGGAATTTTAAGATTGCTGATGAGAATGAAGTGCAGAGGGAATAAAAGTGTAGCCGGACGCTTGACTTTTGGCGCCGTGCGGCATGCGAGCTGTCCAGAACATCGTTTAACTCGGCAGACGGACGGCATAAAGCGGTTGCGGTGGCGGCGGGGAGCTGTGCTGAGCCTGTTCTTTTTGCTCCACACAGCTTTGAGCAGCGTGGTATCTGATTCGAGATGATGAAATGAAATTTGTAGCGCGGAAACGGTGGTGGTACAGGACAGGAGAATCTGCTAGCCTGTGGCTCTTGATGAGGGAGCCGAAGGATCGCCTGCAGAGTTGCAGTGGTGCTGCACGCTACTCCCTACATCTCCCAGATAAACGTAATTCGTTGACAGCTACAATTTCTGTTTGATCATTCGTTTTATTTAAATTTTTTAGACAAATATTAAAATAAATAAATTATTATAAAAATATCTCTAGCGATAAAATAAGTCATAACAAAACAAATAATATTTGTTAAAATTTTTTAATAAGACGAACAGTCAAACATGATTCGTAGGAGTCAAAGAATTGCGTTTATTTGGTAGACGGAGGGAGAACGCATTTGAAAAGTTCAAACTCTATGCTTTCGATAAAAGGCAGTACTCCAGGTTAACTCTGTCAAAAAAAAGTGCTTTCTTACGTGTTGTTCGGATAAGAGAGTTTCGCTTCGCTTTCTTACGCGCTGTTCGGCTGATTTTTTTTATTTTTTTTTATTTTTTTTGCCTATAAGCCGACTGATGCTATTTTGTTTCGAGTGATAAGTCGGGTAGATAAGTTCAAGTGAATATTTTGAGATGGGAATTTTTTCGAAATGGATAAGTTCAAGCGAACAGAGTGTTGTATGCATTTTGATCGTGAACGAGCAATAGGAATAACAAAAGTTGACCGCCGGAGTTCAATACAAGATATGAATATCTAGTCACTGCACACATCTCTGTTAAGCAACTATGATACTTGCTCGGACGATTTGGGAGACAGGCCTTGTTCACGTTAACACTTTGTGCAGTTGACATGCATGTGTGTTCAAGATGAAGCTAGGATGAATGGACGACTAATCATCGCTGGGACATTGAACGACTACTACACTGATTCCACCACTTAAGCCTCACAAGGGAAAAAAAAACAGATTTGGTTACCAACGACATTTCTTTGTCCTGTTCACTATCGTTTTTGGCTAGTTGATTGTGACTGGTGCTAATTTATTGTGAGAAAAATACTATTGAATGGCTGCCTGGAAGCACTGATTAAGTTTAAGTGAACAGGTTTTTTTTTTGAGATTACACAGTATGTCCAATACGCACGTACACTTACGCAAACCCTACCCCTATGAGCACCTCCGAAGGACTAAGCCGGCAGATCTTCAAGTTCACGAAGTCACCACAGGCGCCTCGCTGTCGACGGGGACGTCACCTATCACTTAATGCCTAACGCCGGGAAATCCTAGAAAAAGGTGCGAGCACCAGAATTTGAACCCTGGTGGACAGGTTCCACCACAAGGAATCCAACCAGCTGATCTATGATCAGTTCGCAGTTTAAGTGAATAGGTTGTGTATGTTGTTAGTGTAGTGACCGGTTTAGTTAAGTTTTTATTGTTTTAGTGTGTAGAGTTTAGACCAAGCTGGCCTTTTTTTATCAGTGGCGTGGATTTTGTTAGTCGGTTTTAGTCGTCGTTTTGAAGTTGTATCGTGGCTTTTGGACCTAGTTTTCACTAAAAAAGACTCAGTCAACACTTGTCTTTGTTTTTCCTTCTTCTAATAAAATATGCAGCAAAGATTTTGCAGTTATTAAAAGGTTTATAACAACAAGTCAGTGCAAATTTAATTTTCTGTGCAATCGGGAAAACAAAATACTTTTTTTAGCAGAAGAGAAAACTAAACTACTAACTTCTTTTTTTGAGAAAAACAAAATACTAACTGTGCATAGTCATCGTCTCGCTCATACTCCATGGGCCGACTAGACATGCCATTTCCTTCCTCCGATATGGGTACATGTGTCTGGGCCCGAGGAGTGAGGACGCCTCGTCCAGCCCACCTCTGAAGCCCATACAATCTGATCTCCAGCTAGGCCACGACGACGGCCCACACTACACCAAGTCGAGTCAACGATGGCCCACCCAAGCCGAGGCGCCGATGCTTTCTCCGCCGCTCGCCGGCGCCGGTAGGGATACGGACTGCTGGATGCCTCGGCGCCGGCGTCGCGGTGTCCCGTGGCCGTGCGGTGCGATGGATTCGAAACCCACCGCCGATGATCTACCCGGACTACGAGTTTGCTCAAATCAAACGGCATTCAAGACCTGAGGAAGCTAGGCAGGAAGGAAAGGTTCGGGTACATACACCTGTATTGAATTGCATTGCAAATCCCTCCAATTTGACATGATTTTTTCCGGCCCCGCGCCTTGTGTTCCAACACTCACCCGCCACTGCAATTGCAATTGCAAATCCCCCACGTGAATGAATCGTAGTGGTTGAGTAGCAGTCACGAAAAGTCCTATTTTTCTTAGTATAATATAGCTGTGTTCTTGTTATATATGGAGTAGTATTACTCCGATTGATTGGCGCTCAAGTCAACTGAGTCACCAAAACTCACCTCGTCTCCTGTCCGGACTCCCTCCCCTTGTACTACTTCAGTGCGGTGGAGGTGGAGCTGAGGCTGGCTTCGTTCCTCCTTCTCCTTGTGCTACAACCATCGAGTTGGTATTGTTTCTTCCAAAAAAAAAAAAAAAAATCATCATGGGCGACGAGGCAGCGTCCACTTCTCTTACAGAGTCTCAAACGCGGCCTCAGCAGCCCGCAGCTGTAAGTGCTGCAAATCCCGTGTGTTTGTTTGTTCGTTTCCTGCAGGTGCAGTGTGCTTAAGCCCGGTTTATTACTTCACTTGGTTTGTTGAATTACATCCTCTGTCATGCCTGGTCAAGCATGTGTCATCTCCGATGCGTCACTATATATGTGCATCTGAACCTTTCTTTTTTGTTGTTGTTGTAAAAGTGCCACTACTACTGTCCTACATGAAATTATAAGTGGCAAGAATCCAGTATTTTTTTTTCTTCTTTGGTTGCTGTCTCGATGATATTTTGCTGGGTTAGATACTTAGATGTGTAATGTGTTTGCATGCTGTAGTATTTGCTTTTTATACATACCTTGTAGAAACTGAATGGTTTTTTTTTTCCAACCCAAACAATTGCTAGGCTGAGCATGTTGTAGAGAGTGTCAAGCGACAGCTCTGCAGATTAATTGCATCTTCCCTGTCTGCAACCGTACCTGGCCTGGATGTGGAGCCAATACTTCAAATCTCCAAACCTGGGTTTGCTGACTACCAATGGTATGCCTTTGGTCATATCGTAGGGTTTTCATTGATCACTTAATTAGTACTGTTTGCGTACTGGCTTCAGTTTTACACTGCGTTGTGAACCATCTGCAGAAACAATGCAATGAGCTTATTCTCAAGTTTACAAGGAACAGCTACAGACTTCCAAAACCCCAGAACAATTGGACAGGTTCAGACCTGGCTTCACCTGATTCTCTCTATAATTATTAATTATATACTAGTTGCCTTGTTTCTTTAATTCCCCTAATATGTCAACTGTTCACATGTTCCAGGCAATTTTGAATAATCTGCCTGCTTCGGACATTGTTGAATCCACCTCTGTTGCTGCGCCTGGATATGTCAACATAGTCATATCCAGTGACTGGATTGCTCAGGTCCAATTCAGATGCTTCATCCTTGACCCCTGTTAATGCTTCTGGACTTCTGGTGATACAATTCCGCGATGCTAACAATAAACTTCACATTTGCAGAGGATACAAGACATGCTTATCTACGGTATCAAAACATGGGCGCCAACCTTGCCGGTTAAGAGAGTTCTGTTTGATTTTTCCTCTCCTAATATTGCAAAGGAGATGCACGTTGGGCATATCAGGTCAACTATAATTGGATACACTAGCACGCATGTTTGAGTTTGCAAATATCGAAGTTCTTCGACGCAACCATGTGGGAGACTGGGGCACACAGGTAATACTTATAAGAATATTTTTAGCTCTTTGTTTTTTTAACGCAATTTTAGCTCGTTGTTAATTATTGGTAAAATTCATTTTACCAGTTTGGCATGCTGATAGAATATTTGTTTGAGCAATTCCCAAATTGGGAGGAGGTTGGCAATCAGGCCATTGGAGACCTTCAGGTAAGAGCTGACAGCAATTCAAGTGTTGGGTCGTTTATATAATATATATTAATGGATAAGTTTTATCATATTACACATCTCTGTGCACCATTTTGTTTGTCCTCTTAGCTAGTATTTTCTTATAATGCCTCACTTAAAAATATTGATTGTTTAACCTGTTCCCTTTCTCAGATTGACACAATTTGACAATTGTAGGTAGCTGCTGTATGCCAATTTATGTAATATCAAAATACTAAAGTAATGAAAGCAAACGAAGTCTTTCTTGGAGTAATATGGAATCATGATTGTGTTCTATACTGGACACATTTGTGGTGCATGCTACTGACATAACTATCACTCTGCTTATAGTGTTTTTTTTGGGTACTAGTGTGCCTTTAAAAAAAACGTGGATTTTGTAACACATTCATATTACACGATTTTGTGCAAAAGGAACATTCTTATTGCACGAGATCTCCTTTGTTCAAACTTCAAACATCTTCCCAGTATATTGCATGATTCAGCTTCAGCAAGAAGTTTGTTTTGTCCCTTTGCTACAGAGCTTCTACAAAGCATCTCGGGCAAAATTTGAAGATGAGGAAAGTGGTTTTAAGGCTAAAGCTCAGCAAGATGTAGTTCGGCTGCAGGTAAGTGTTCTAATCCTGAATGTTCAGTCTACTGTTATGGCATTACCTATTCTTATATCCAAGCAATACTTGAACAGCAAGGGGAAGAAAGATACCAAGCTGCATGGAAAAAAATATGTCAAATCAGTCGCACTGAGTTTGAGTCAATATACAAACGTCTCGGTGTGGAGCTTGAAGAAAAGGTACTTTATTTACTTCTCTCCTGGATTACCAATGACATTGTAGTATATATTTATTGTTATGTTCGTTTCCTTACTATCAGTAGAATAAATTATTCAACATTTGAGAAAATCACTCCCTGTAAACTACCAGATAAGATTATTTTCAGTTACTTGTGGTATCCTGCAGATAGTTTGTGAGATACAGGTAGCAGAAATAGTAGAGAGAGAAAGGGACGAGATCGGAGAACGGAGCTAGATGGGGAAAAGCATAGAAGGATAACGAAGCACGGAAGCAACCATGGCTGCTTGTTTGAGTTCAGAATATTTGGTTAATACATCGATGGCGTTATCTCTCTCCTTCCTCTCCTTTAATACAGAGGCCTCGCCCCTCGCACGCACGCAGGCGTTCAGCGAATCCAATGATCTCCTGGATACCTCGTGCTCTCCTTCCTGGGCCGCCTGGTAACAGGCTGGGCCGACGTATCTCCTGCTGGGCCGGCCTTGCTGACATCCCCCCTTCCTTTAGTCGCTGCTTGTCCCCAAGCAGTGGCACGAGGGAATTCCTGACGCAGGGCTTCATAGTCCTCCCATGTAGCCAACTCCAATGGCAGATTGTTCCATTTCACCAAGACTTGCCGCACAGCATCAGAACCACGGAGCACAGAACGAGAGTCTAGTATCTTCTCAGGAGCCAAATGCAGGGCGAAGTCCGAAGGCAGGTCAGAGAGTACCTGATGCTGGACACCGACGGCACGCTTGAGTTGAGAAACGTGGAAGACCGGGTGCAGTGAAGAATGCGAGGGAAGGTCCAGCTTGTATGCCACGGTTCCGATGCGAGACAGAACACGAAAAGGACCAAAGAAACGGTAAGCCAGCTTCTGATGGGACCTTGGAGCAAGCGATGACTGCACATACGGTTGAAGCTTCAAGAAGACCAAATCTCCCACTTCAAAAGTTCGCTCAGAACGATGTTGATCAGCTTGTTTCTTCATTCTGTTCTTAGCTCGATTCAAGTGATGCTGCAGGAGGTGATCCATCCACTGCCGATCTGACGACCACACATGAGTATGATCGGCAGCAGAAGGGTCGATAGCCAAGAATCTGGGCGGGTAACCATAAAGTGCCTCGAACGGAGTGCGACCAATGGAGGAATGAAAGCAGGTATTGTACCAGAACTCCGTGGAAGATAGCCACTTACTCCATTTTTGCGGTGTAGCGTGGACGAAACAGCGGAGATATGTTTCCATGCACTGGTTAACCCTCTCGGTCTGACCGTCCGACTGCGGATGATAAGCTGTGCTGCGGCAGAGGTCAACGCCAGCCAAGCGGAAGAGCTCAGACCAGAAGTTACTGGTGAAGATGCGATCCCGGTCAGAAACCATCGCCAGAGGTAGCCCATGCAACCGGTAGATGTGATGGAAGAATTCCTGGGCCACCGTTTCAGCTGTGAAGGGGTGCCGTAGAGGAACAAAGTGAGAGTACTTGGTCAAGAGGTCAACCACCACCAGGATACAGTTGAAGGAATTAGAGACTGGTAGGCCCTCCACGAAATCCAAAGAGACCACCTGCCATGCGGACTCAGGCACGGGCAACGGTTGAAGCAATCCAGGGGACTTAGCACGCTCGTACTTGGCCTGCTGACAAGTAGCACAAGACTTGACGAAGTTGTGAACTGCTAGCTTCATACCTTTCCAGGTGAATGACTGCTTCAGGCGCCGGTACGTCACAGGCACCCCGGAGTGGCCCCCCCAGGCACTGTCGTGAAACTGAGCAATGAGTCGCTGCTGTAGTGTATGATCAGCTCCTATCCAGACACGACCCTTGTGACGAAGCAGCCCAGATTGCAAAGTATAATGTTCGACAGCAGAAGAGTCCAGAGCCAACTTAGAGAGCAAGTCCTGTGCCATGGAGTCCCCAACATAACTGTCCTGGACTGCTTTCACCCAGGTGGGAATCAGTGTGGAAACGACCATGCAAGAAGCTGGGGGCGCAGGATGTCGAGACAGTGCATCCGCAGCCGAGTTGGAAGCCCCTGACCGATACACAATGCGATATTGGAGACCAAGGAGCTTAGAGAACAGACGCTGCTGCCAATAGGTATGTAACCGTTGTTCAGTCAGCTGAGTTAAACTCTTCTGATCAGTCAGAATAATGAACTCCTGGAATTGCAAGTAAGGTCGCCAGGCCTGAACTGCAAGGAGCACGGCCATAAATTCCTTTTCGTATGTAGACAGACCACGAGTTTTGGGACCAAGAGCTTTACTGAGGAATGCCAAGGGATGTCCTTCCTGCATCATAACAGCACCGACCCCCGCATCAGACGCATCCGTCTCAATGGTAAAGGGCTTGGAAAAATTGGGCAGTGCCAAGACAGGTGACTGGCACAAGGCTTGCTTCAAAGTCAGGAAGGCCAAATCATGATCCGCTGTCCATATGAACAATGCATGTTTCTTCAACAGAGACGTGAGCGGCTTGGCGATGACGCCAAAGTGACGGACGAAGCGTCTGTAGTAGCCAGCGAGCCCCAAGAAGGATCGCAGTTCCTTGACTGAAGCCGGGGTAGGCCAATTACTGATGGAATCCACCTTGGACGGGTCTGTTCCGACACCCGCAGCACTAATAACATGGCCAAGGTACGAGATCTGCGTCTGAGCGAAGTGGCACTTAGTAAGCTTAAGCTTCCACTGATCACGGGCAAGCAGTTGAAACACACAGCGCAAATGCTCCAGGTGCAGTTCCAGAGAAGGGCTGTACACCAATATATCGTCAAAGAACACAATGACAAATTTCCGAAGACAAGGGTGTAGAGTAGTATGCATAGCATCTTGGAAAGTACCCGGTGCGCCTGTTAGCCCAAATGACATGACTCTGAATTCAAATTGGCCAAAGTGGGTCTGGAAGGCAGTTTTAAACTCTTCACCCTCTTTCATACGAATCTGATGGAAGCCAGACTGAAGATCAAGAGTGGTAAAGAAGGAAGCTCCGTGCAACTCGTCCAGCAATTCTTCAATTATCGGAACTGGGTACTTGCTCTTAGCAGTGATCGCATTGAGCTGTCGATAATCCACACAAAACCTCCACGACTGATCCTTCTTCTTGACAAGAAGCACTGGTGAAGAAAAAGCACTAGAACTCTTCTGAATAATGCCCTGCTCAAGCATCTCGCCGACTTGCTTTTCAATTTCTGACTTGAGAATAGGGGCATAACGGTAGGGTCGGACAAAGACAGGTTGAGCGCCTTGTATGAGAGGAATAGCATGATCACACTCCCTGCGTGGAGGTAACCCAGCATGGGGTGTGAACAGTTGAGCAAATTCATCCACCAATTCTTGAACTGCAGGGGGCACCGGGGGTGGAAACTCTTGAAGTTCGCAAAGCTGCAGAACAGACCCAACCGGCAATACAGGAGCGTCACCATATAGTATCACTGTACTGCCCTGGTAAGGAATTGAAAGCCATTTATGTTCCCAGTGTATGTGCATAGGACTGAAACTCATCAACCAGTCCAGACCCAATATCATGTCATAAGAAGACAAACTCAAGAGCTTGATGTCAGTAGAGAATGAACAATGCTGAACGGACCATTGAGCATTGGGTATATGGGACGTGCACTGTAAAATCTCCCCACTGGCCACCTGCACAGCCACCGGTTGCAGTAGTGGTTGCACGCCCGCAAGAGACTGACCAATGGTGTTGCTCAGAAAGGTGTGAGAACTGCCGGAATCCACCAGAATTGACAATGGAATCCCCTGAATAGCACCGGCGAAGCAGAGAGTCTTGGGGGCCGAAATACCAGCGATCGCAGCCACGGACAGATGTAGCATAATCTGAGCCGGCGGCGGCGAGGGAGGACTTGTATCGTCAAATTGGTCATCTTCAGGAAACACATCCAGGAGCTCCTGAACGAGATGTAGTTGTACAGCTTCAGAACAGCGATGCTCGCGGCTCCACTTCGCACCACACCGGATGCAAAGGCCTTGCGCCCTGCGGGAGGCACGCAGAGCGCGAAAGCGCTCCTCAGCAGTCGTCGGGGTAGCAGCTGCAGGGTGCCTGGCCTCAGCAGCGGGCGCCTTCGCGGGAGGTTGAGGCAAAGGCACACCACCCGCCCACGGAATGCGAGCTGCTGCCCCACCATCGAAGCGCCGAGCAGGGCGTTTGCTCGACCCGGCCGCCTCCTCCTGCAATTGAGCCAAAATACAAGCAGTATCCAGGGTAGGTGGCCTTTGAACCATAAGAACAGCACGTATATCGTCCCGCAGCCCATCAATGAAACGCTGAATATACAGATGTGGATCAGGGCGCTTGTCGTAAGATTTCAAGTCATCGACCAGAGCGACAAACTGATCAATGTACTCGTCCACCGTGCCAGTCATGCGGATCTGGAACAGACGACGAAGCAACAGTTCGTGCTCGTCACGGGCAAAGCGGACCAACAATTGCGAACAAAAATCATCCCAAGGCACTGACTCAAGTTGATCTTCGACCGAAGACAGCCAGCGCTTAGCGGCCCCATGGAAGTGCATTGTGGACGCGTGAACCCAAACCTCTGACTCAACGCGATAGAGCTTAAAATAGTGAATAGCTTGTTTGATCCAGAGTTTTGGGTGATCTCCATCAAACCGTGGGAAATCAAACTTAGGAAGCTTGCCCGTGTGCCCCCCACCGCAATCTCCCTGATGTGCGGACTCCCAGTGACTACCCGAGTGATGAGGAGGCAGACGAGTTGGCGGAAGTGGTAAAGGACGGGGACGAGGGGATTGGCAAGGAGACGTACCCTTGCCGGGAGGGTGCATCAGAGTGGTAACCACTCCGAATCCCCCTACCCGGTTCCCAGATTCGACGCGGTGCCCGTGGGGCGATGTGGTCGGAAGTACCGCCGATGCGGGCGCCTTGATGTTGGGGAAGGGCGGCGGCTTGGTGTCGCGCGGCGACGCGGTCGGAGTCGATGGAGCGGATGCCGATCGAGGCTGCTGAAGGGGATCCAGGACGCCGGGTACAGCCGCGAACACGCCGGGTGTCGAAGAAGGCGCGTCCACCATCGATCTCTCCATGTACTTGGAGATTTTCCCCATCTCCAGCTTGAGGGCGGAGAGCTTGTTCACTTCGATGCGGAGGTCGTCGATGACGCCGTCCACGCCAGGACGCCATTCATCGAACACCTTCGCCGCATTCTCCAACGCGTCGAGGCGGGTGGAAGACGCAGAGGACGTGGCTTCGAGCTTCTGATCCAGGGCGTCGAAGCGCTTGTCCTGAGCGGCGAAGCGCTTGTCGAGCTCAGCCAGAAGAAGCTTGTGGTCAGGTCCCATGGCGCCGCGAGTAACTTGGAGACGAGTATAGTGGCTATGGGCGGAAGAAGCCTGATCCAGATCGGACGCGCTCACCACAAACCGCGACTCCGGGAGTGGAATTACGGAATCTCCAACCCAGCTGCAGTCCACAGGCCTGGATCGGAGTTAGACCAACCAGATCCGTTGGAGTTCTAGCAGTCGATGGAATCACAGAGCACGAAACAATCGATCGAGGCCGAGGACGACTGAATCCGATACCAGATGTGAGATACAGGTAGCAGAAATAGTAGAGA
>DXKC01000252.1:0-20607 GCA_031170775.1 Cymbopogon citratus
TGAGTATTAGATGATTTGTAGATAACTATCATATCTTGTTGCTGTTAAAATTTCATAGCCATTGGCCTTATGGTTTACAAATGGCAACTATTTTGGTGATGAGTGTTACATGAAAAAGTGTCTTCCAGCAAATGCGCGCCACTTTGGGTGTCCAATAGCAAATTGTCCCTTTTTTTTATTAATTTTATTGTAATTACTCTTGCTATTTTTATGTGTGGCATGAAGTCTAAATATTTCTTTGCAGAGATATGGATTGAAGGTGGATACACTATCTTCCAACTATGGATGAGTGGTACTTGATGGGCGTCGCCACGCCCATAGTAGCTGCCGAAGGCAAAGTTAGGGAGGGACAACTTGTATTTTACCCATGCAATGATCGAAAACACAAAGGCAACAAGGTCGCTTGGAGTCTATATGAATGCACTTGATTACCGGGGTTCATGAGAGAGTGTACATGTTTGGAGTATTTATTGAGAGGTTGGTGAGAATGTTCTGTAGGAAAATAATGATGATGTGGCCATGCCTGACGTAGCCCTCTACAGGGCTGTTACTAATGAGGAAACGGTGTCAATATGCAACCTATGCCTAACAATGATGATGCGTTTAGGAATATGTTAGCTGATGACACCAAGGATGAAGATGGCATTCATCGGCTGCTTTGTGATGTAGGGCGGATTTCTTAATGCTGGACAATTGAGAAAGCTAGAAATAATGATAAAAATGGAAAAACACCATTGTATGGGGTTTGTCTAGTGAGCAAACTAGAAGACGGCATCATGCTATTAGAGTTAAATCTATGCATGACTGAGCGAGAAATGCTTTGATGACTTGTTTGGTGTACTAAGGAAACTGCTCCCAAACCCTAATGAGTTGCAATAAAAGACATACTTGGCCAATCAAATGATCAGCCAAATCCTTGAAACTGAAAACAATCCATGCATGTTCCAATGATTGAATATTCCATGGAGACAAACACAAAGACTTGGATGCGTGCCTTAGGTGTAAAGCTCCACGATACAAAGAAGGGCCCATCAAATGAGGGTAGCAAGACCAGAGGAGGGACAATAAAGGTCGTTCAATGTCTCCTTGTAGCTATCTGAGTGCATAGCTTGTGTGCAAATAATGCAAACTTTGCCAAGCTATTGCGTTGGCATGGCAAACTAAATAATAAGGATACTTTGTTGAGGCATCACGCCAATGGTTTGGATTGGAGGACTATCAGTACTAGGTTCTATAAGAACTTCGATGGAGAGGTAATGCAACTTTTGTTTGATTTGATCAAAGATGTGTTGAATCCTTTCGACCAGGTTAAAAGCAGTCATATTACATGGCCAATGATATACTCTGTATACACCTTAACTTGGCTTTGTATGAAGCAGATACATCTAAATGCCACTATTGATCTGATGATCAAAACAACCTGTAAATGACATCAATGCATTTCTGGAACCATCAGTGAACTAGTATATATGTAGGAAGAGTGTGAGAAGGATGTTATGTTTGGGACGAGTACAAAAATGAACATGCAATCATCAAGACTGCCATGTCATTATGACTAAGCTGCTCTTTGTTGCCCTGTCTGGTACCCTCCCCGACAAGGTCTGCGCCCCAATCATATATAAATTTGTCATTCTTCATTGCGATCTAAGTAAAGGTTGTTGATGTGACCAAGCTGGACTAGCTACAGCTGGACAACGTTCGAACTCTTTTTAGGTTTGAGATGCACTTCACATCGACTTACATCGATATATCAGTACATCTCCTTGTCCATATTATTGTTGACCAAATTAGAGCCCTTGGCCCATTGCTCCTTTTCAAAAGGTTGACGAAAGTTTTCTGGAGGTAAGTCAGGAACAAAATTAGACCAAAATGAAGATTGGTATATGGATGGACAATGGGGGAGGTCATTGAGTTTTGAACATGTTATCTAGAGATCAATCGAGTCAAACTTCCAGAATCCCATCACAAGGGAAGACTAGGGGCAAAGGAATGGTTGGTGAGAAAGCAATTGATGACAAAGCCACTGAGTTTTGCACACATCTAAACAACATAATTCATATTTGTGTAGGAAAGATTTATTCTGCTCATCATACTCACATAGTTATTGTCTCCTCCATGCCCGCCCCAAGGGCCTGTAGTGTGGTACTGACCATCGTAGTCGCTGTATGAAAACTCAACTAAATCGATAATAACTCCACTACTAATTTTAACCCCGTCAAGTTGGTAGGGTAGCATTTTGATGTCTAGCAGGTTTCCTCCATCTCCACCCCATGGCCCAAATTTGGCATGCACATCATGCTGAGGAATAGGAATTAAGACTAGAAATTAGCAAAGAGTCAAGAGCTAGATTTATCATAACTGTTAATACTCACCTTATGATCACTACCTCCACATTCTACCGATGGACCTATACTATGTTGCTGCCCATTGTGGTCCTGCATAAAATGTCAATAGTGAACTCATGATAGTTCCATTAAAAAAATGTCATTTGTACTAGGTGATTTGGTAATTACTATGATGTCACGAAGTACTCCTCCATCTCCACCCAACGGCCCAATCCCTGCGACCCTAGCCTAGAAGTGAACCGACTAAGTACAAATTTGAATGAAAACACAACTAAAATAAATATGAACTAATCAAATATGCATTACATCTTGGTTTGTGTAGATACCAATCGCATTGAGATATCGATTGGAACGACCAAAGAAACCAACAATCCTGCCAGTGTTTTGCATTTGAATGTGAAATGGTGCTCCTTGCCCTTCTCCAAATGGTCCATAACTACGAGTATTGGTGACAAACATAAGTGATGTTATAGTGTTTTTTAGACTTCCAAATGGACCAATTGTTCCTGATACACCTATAAGAAACTCTGAAGAACCTAGTTGAATCTGCAAGACAAAAAGAAACAATATTTCACATTGAAATATCATGTAGAAAATCATTAGTAGTCAGATCACTACAATAGATTTGACCTTCAATCTATCGGTACCATCAGTGCTAGTTTCTAGTGAACCAGTAATGATAACTCTTCACTACAAGTTTTTACCTTCGATTTCAGAAAACAATTGTTTCGATGGCTAGAAAGCGCTTTTGAATTTGATTTTGTGGAAGGTATCCAAAACGTGGTGAACCCCTCATCCGAAATGTTGGTGTATATGACCCATTTTAATTCGTTGCGAATTAAATGGTGTTATTTTGTTGACTCCTAGTATGTGATACTATAATTAGTTCTTGTATGGAATAAAGTAGTTTTTTTATGAGGAAATCCATGTGTGACCTACCACCACATTGTTTAGAGCTACATTGTTGTTCGTGATCAAGTCTCCAATTTGATTGTTTTTTTGTAATTAACTAGTGTCTTCATTTTTATGATGGGACTACAATACTCAATTACATGGGGCTACCGATTTCAATTTTGCAATAATTAGTATAGACTATATTTTCCAAATGGGGTGACCAAATTAAAATAGCATAGAGTAAATTGTACTTTTGACCTACATTGTTTTTCATGAAGCTCCACTTTTTATTAATTTTGTTGTAATTACTCTCCCCATTTTTATGTGGCATGAAGTCTAATTTTTTTTTTGTGCAGAGACGATGGACAGAAGGAGCATGTATTGTCTTCAATCTAGTGAGAGACAAACAATACTTGATGGGCATCACCATGTTGGGGAGGGACAAGTTGTATTTTGCCCATGCAAACATTGCGAAAATCAAAGGAATCGAAGTTGCTTGGAGTCTATACGGATGCACTTCATTATTAGGGGGGTTCATGAGGGAGTAAACAATATGGAGTATACATCAGGAGGTAGGTGAGAATGTTCCGCGCAAGAAAACAATGATGATGTGGCCATGCCTAATGTACCCCTCCACGAGGCTGTTACTAATTAATGAGGAAACAGGTGTCAGTACACAACCTATGCCTACCAATGATGATACATGTGCTTGACACCGAGATATGAAGATATGGCATTGATCCGCTGCTATGTCGTGGGCAGATTCCTTAGTGCTAGACAATCGATAAACCTAGAGATAATGACAAAAGGAGGCAAAAATTTATTCTGTTCATCACACTCACAGTGTCATTGTGTCCTCCATGGCCACCCCAAGGGCCTGTATTGTGGTACTGACCATCGTGGTCGGTGTATGAAAACTCAATTGAATCAATAGTAACTCCACTGCTAATTGTAACCGTATCCAAATGGTAGGGTACCATTTTGATGTCTCGTGGCTTCCCTCCATCTCCACCCCATGGCCCAAATTTGACAAGCTCAAGCTGTGGCACACGGATTAAGATTAAAAATATGTAAACTCAAAAAATAAGATTATTTAACACTACCATAGAAGTACGACCAAGTGCATTTATATAATGGGAAGTTAATTAACCATTAGTCCACTATTTATTCTCTCCGTCCCTAAATATAAGCACTTTATGTTTTCAAATTAATCATCACTAATATAAAACATTTGATGGACTGAAATTGCTGAACCCTACAAATGTGCACTTTTTACATGTGTAATGACGTGTTGTTGGCTTGAAATTGAAGATACCTATATGAAATATGTAATATTTCTACGAAATGTGGCAATTGAATGATATAGGGGATGGCCATTGTTTGTATAAAATCTGGCTTCATTTGTAATTTTGTGATTTATACAAATGGATATGTATGAAATAAGCTTACAGAGATGGTTCCATACAAAAAAAATGTATATTACGAAATTAAACTGTTCATACAAAATAGGCCTGGCAATTTCGATGTCTAATATGTTATCCCGATAAGTATGTACATACCTGACTGGCATTTCGAGTGGGCACAGCAACCATTAATTTGACCCTTGCTTCTGTTTCCTCCAGTGTAAGTAGGATATCCTCTGTCGTTGGCCTATCCTTTGGTTCAGGTCGTGTGCACCTCTGTAATATCTCGATGCATGCTTTTATTTGCTCTTTGTAGCCTATTTCCAAGAATTGGGTTTGCGGCCTCGTTTGTGATGAATCATTTTCCAGCTTAATCATCCAACTCTCCAGTATCTATCTAACAATGTACCTCCTTTTTAATACAAGAACACACATACACAAAAAACTTATATATTTATGCAAAATAAAAACTTATATATATTTTTTCTTCTTCGACATACATCTTCATCAGTGGTATCACCCGAGTTACGTCCCTTAACCATGTGTCTGATTATCACACCCAAGCTATATATGTCTGACTTTATTGTGATCACTCCATCATCAATGTACTCAGGTGCCATGTAGCCCCTGCATGCAGGAACACTGGTAATGTCACAGGCTGATACCAGAGAAAAAACATTCTGACATCTTTGGTCTAAAAAAACGACCTCCAGGATAGTATCCCTAATTAACTATATTGGTATATAATTAGCTCACAATGTTCCGTGTTTTTGTTGTGTGATCATGCGGCTTATTTCATCCCCCAAGAGCCTTGACAAACCAAAATCTGCAATTTTGGGCACCATGCCATCGTCGAGCAATATATTGTCTGGTTTGAGATCTAAATTAATTATGCGCTTCTTGTGGAGATAGTGCAAGCCCAGACAAATTCCTTTTATTATTTGGTAACAGACATGCCACGGAAGCTCACATGGTCCAGCTGAAACACATGAATATTGCTCATTGTGTGAGAAAAATAATAATAAATAAAATAAAATATAACCTCAAATCAACAATGGAAATAGTACTTAAACATGCATTCTATTAAAACTTCATATAGTATTATGCTTTCATTAGGGAATTCTCTAGTTTACTTTGACCAAAATCAAGCTTTTTACAACTTTTACCAAATTTTTAGAAAAAATATTTTTAACATCTATAGGTTTTTAATAATATACTAACAAGACCTTTTTCTTGGAGAATTTCTTGTGAAACTTATTTCATGTTGTAGATGTATGTACACTTTACTTGTCAAAAATGAATAGTTTAATTTCCAACAACAATAAAATATAACCTTTGGAATTTAGGGAGTGCCAAAGTTACCATGTACACTCAATGTTGTTATTTTGGCACAACATGCAAATTACAATTTCAATACAAGGCCATATAGCTCTACACTACTCCCATCATTCCAAATTATATTTCACTTCAGCATTATCATGGAAATTCTCTAACGTAATAGTTGCATACAAGTTCAAATATAAACACTAACAAGTTATATATATATATATATATATTAATGAAATTAATTTGATATTTAAAGTATTTATATCATTTCTACAGTCTTAATAAAAAAATAGAGGTGTTTGACCTCAAATAAAACTAAAATGAACTACAATTTAAACAGATGGACTATATCATACTATGTTGGTGACTGATTGGTTCCTTGTTTATTTTTCTACCAGTCTCATGACAAGGTGCTTCTTTTTTTTTTGAAAAAGTATACCTGTATTAATTAATAGAAATAAAGTCCAAATACAAGTACATCGAGAAAGGATACGTGGGACAGCTACCCAACCTATATTCTATGAGGACCCCAACAAATAAAGAAATTACAAACTGGTCCGTATCCCCTTCGAAAAAGGAAGCCGGCCGCATCCGCTGCTGACGAAGACCGCTGACACCAGCCGACGCCGCCAAACCTGAATCACCTGAAGCCGGAGGAAACCACCGGCGTTGAGGTGGACTGCAGCAGACGCTCAATCTCGCGGATGCGAAGAAGTCCTTCGCGCCCATCCGTCAGGATCACAATCCAGATTGGAACGACGAGAGCAGCACCGACGATGGCATCCGCCGTCGCAGTGAAGCCAAACTTACAAAATCCCAAGCCGAACCGCCTGCAGATCGAGCTTGATCCACCGCACTCCATCTTGCCGCCATGCCCTCAGCCGCCATCGTGGCCTTGACCTAAAACGCAGCACGAGCACCGCCGCTCCGCCACGACGACGAAACAGCATCCGCCGTAGACTCCTACACCGCCTCACAGGCCTCTCATTGTCACCGGAGCAGGCGACGACGAGGTGGACGAAGACCGGGAGGACCTTATTCCACCATGGCTGCGCAGCCACCTCCACCAAGCTTGCGCCGCCGGAAACCCTAACCCTAGAAAAGGGACCTAATCTACACCGCCAGTCAAGGTCGCGTGGTTCCCCACACATCCGAGGCCTGGAGGGCCGCTGGAGGCGGAAGGGACCGGCGACCTCGCCGGCGGGAGCACAACTCGCTGGTGGCGGCGCCTTGATGGAGCTCTCCGTTAGGGCTAGAGTTTAGCCAGAGAAGTTATTTGACGAGGAGATTTTTGAGAGAACCGAAGAAACGCACTGGTTCCGACTTCTGAGTTTGTACCACAGTTTATTTATAGAAATTTTTCTACAACGTACCTCAATGGTTTAAATAAAAATTAGAGATATCTGACCTTTGACAAAACAAAACATGGACAATATCATACTATTTGTGTACCACTCTCTTGACAAGAGCTTCTACCACAGTTTCTTTCTAGAAATTTATCTACAGCATAGCACAAAGGTGTAAATTTATTTACAAGATGATAATAATAGATTTATCAATTTTATATTACATGCAGCAAGTGAATTTTATTGATATGACACTGGGGCAAGGTAAAATATTATTATGATTTTTTTTCATCGGTTTACAAAATTAAATTAATGCTCTAATGCCCGTACCTATGAGGATGTGAACCTTGTAATGATTTTTTGGATTGTTTGGTTTAAGGATGGAAAAATCCAAAATACCGTAATAAGAGTCCAAAACTTCGATATCAGGGGCGCGCAAAAAATAAACACATACACAGGAAACAGAATATTCATAATGGCATATTCTATAATCTGGCTTCATTTTGCAAGGTTTCTTAAGCAAAAAAAAACATTCAAATTGGTGTTTTCCCCTCTTCCAGTATGTGTCTCATGGAAAAAAACCACTTGTGCAGTAATGTAGACATAACTGATTGGATAAGTGTCTTGTGAATAAAACCTCACTTCAGTTTGCTGTAAAGCAAAATTTCCATTTGTTTTATACAATTTTACGTTACAGTAGCTTTTGATTGTGTCCTACTATATATAACCAATATAATTATGGTTTCTAAAGTATATATGGTGATATATACTTACACATCTACTGCTTTTGCTCTACTCTAAAATATAGTTATATATATACTGGGTGTGCATTTGTTCATGGAAAGTGCAACCACAATCTCATAAATTAATAAGTACACATATATTTCAAACATATGGAAGACCATACTAAATAGAAAGTGCAACCCTCAATGGAGTACTAAGCTTGAAAACCCCATCCATTTCGATTAACTGGATCACATGTTTAATTTATTCCACAATCATACCTGTAAGATACCTGTGAAGGCTTCCATTACGCAAATACTCGAAGCAAAGCAACCTTTCTCGTTTTTCCACAAAAATATGTTTCCCTTCTTGAGGCATGACCACTTCCTGTGTTTCACAACAGTACCCAACAAACAAGACTATATTGTGGTGCCTAATATTCATTAGACAATCAACCTCACGTTTAAATGGTTCGTCTTCGATTGCTTGGGCTGAGTGTAACTTCTTGACAGCAACAAGACCATCTCCAACCACTCCCTGTATGTTTTGAACTCTTCTCCTCAATTTTGTATAATATTTCCACAAGCATATATAAATATATATATATATAAGTAAAAATGTACAATGCTAGAAAAAAGAGGTAATCCTTAAATTACGATAACATATATTTGTTTTTTTATTTTTGTGGATGCCGATTAAATCTTGTATAATTATTTAAATAAACTAGAGGTGAATTAAAAATTTAAATGGCTAAGCACAATTGCAAACATCTAATTTAAGAAAAAGGACTATTATATGTACTCACCCTATTTCTAAATACTTGACATTTTGGACAAGATCTGGTCAAACATGTAAAGCATCGACAAACCATGACTCTTATAAATTATATAGCTTGGAAACATGAAAGTCACATAGTTGCTGCAATCCGGCATTTGACATAGTTATACATACTTATTTTCTATAGTTCAGCTTATAAGTGGTGGAAAACAAGTATGCACATCTTACAAAATCTGCTAGCTGCTAGTATAAGTGAACCTGATTTCTACCTGCTAATTAATCAGGTTAACTGTTTGGGAAATAAACACTACAGTATGTAAAAGTAGTCAGCTTCTTCCTCTCTGAGCTGCCACTGTTTAGACCATGCTGTTATATGTCTGAAAAATAGTGAGCCCAATGGAGGTGTATGTGGTTTTGCTGGTATATGAAAGAGGAAATCTATCCGGATCCAAGTTTGCAATGTCTTAGCAAGCTATGTGTCTCGATGATTCTGTTGTTATTATTTGATCTTCATTTTGATTGTCTTAGATTTTATACCCAAGATCCACTAATTCTGTTGTTATTATTTGATCTTCATTTTGATTGTCTTGGTATTAAAAGGATTGGATTGTACATAATCATTTTGCACTGAGTTTACTATGGATTAGGAATTGATCATTCTTTTTCTTAAATGACATCATCAGTTGGAATTTTGTATTCATATTTAAACCAAAATTCTGTTCTAGCTCTACATCTAAGGAATTTCGTAAAGTGGGTCACGGGTATGGCCTTACAAAGTGTTGCATGAGGTCATTAGAACTGATTTCTACATTGTTCGAAGATCGATATCAAGAACCTCGATGGCATCATTCTATTCAACCAGCTTATATTTGCCCCTATATATCATTCGAATTATATTGTTTCCTTAAGCACTATTCAACTGGTAACCATAGTCTTGGCCAATCTCAATGGGTGGATATTTTGTTCAATCTAAGAGCATCTCCAAGAGTTTTGAAAACCCAGCCCCAATCTTGACTTATTTTTTTGTGGCTAGATTAGGAAAAAAAAAACCTCTCTGCCACTGTTCCTCGTCTCAACTCCAAATCTTTCTGCAGTTGGCAAAACTGATACAATGGTGGAAAAAATATACATGTGTGTATTCAATTGGCCGATCTGGAGGTGGAAGGGACATGGGGAAAAAAGATAGGGTTCACAATGCAAATGTATGAGAGAAAGAAACTATGAAAATGTAGAAGAAAATAAAGCATAGAAGTTATTGGCGGATGATTTGGAAAATAGTCTCAAATTCCATACACAAAATTTCCTTCTAGATTTTTGAAATGAGATGTTGGAAATGGTTGGAGTAAGACAACAAATATGGTCCTTACTTTTGCATTGATGAATGAAACATCTACTTCCAATGCATAGTTTTAGTTTTGTGTCATTGTGGCTTAGTCATATAGAATTTAATGTGCCTAATGCAAGCGCAGAACAGTTTCCATATATTTTGAAGGTGTACAAGGAGTGGCATCTAGATGAAACCACTCCCCTTCTGCATCTCTAATGAAAACGATACCCTTCAGTTAGAGGAGTAGCTATGATCAGGGGCATGCACTTTAGGAAGGAAGACTTGAATAGTTCAATTATGAGCTTCTCAACTTTGAAGGAACCATCCTTGAACGTGTAGTCGGTGTGGATCCATTGTCTTTCTAGCCTACATGGTGACCCTTTGGGCACATGTGCTCATGCAAGGCTTTGTCATCGCAAGGACCGATTGCATCATCCACAACACTATCAAGTATTAGCGAAGGAACAAAGATGCAAACTGAGAGCAGCTTAGATGGCTTGATTCTTTGTGGTAGAACCTATGTACCCAAGTTCATGTTCTCAACTTTGCATGCGTGCTCACATTTGTTTTAAATTTATTTTACGATTCAATTGTGCCATATTTTGTGAGGAAACAGTATATTACGTTCTTGACTTCACACAGGTGCTCACAAGTTTTATAAAATGAATTTAATTAATGATTTTATTGATTGCATGACAACATGACAAATGGGACTAACAATGTGTGCTAATATATGAGGACTTAGTCTCACATATGCAAGTAGATATACTTGGGGAGAGCACCTTAATGGAAAACCAAGTGCACGTGTTGAAGACTCTAAAACATCAGCAGACAACCCTTCATGAAGAAACAAAATTAAACCAAGAAGCACATACCACAAGAGCTTTGAACAGTAGCACCGGACTAATAGATGAAAACCACAAAATTAATTGTTCAGCATCATGAGGAGCTGATGAAATGCTTCATCAAATGATCAATCTTGTGATGAACTTGAGTCGTTAGAATATTAAGACTAGAGCATTGTTTTAAGGATCAGGAAAAAGGCATGATATAGGATTAATGGAAGTTTTAGTGATAGGATAAAGCATGCACCGTACTTATCTGATGACTATAAAAGCACACCAAAGACATAGTATGAGGCAACAATAAAAGGTCCAGGCCCCATGAGAATTTTTCTTTGTATGTGATGTGTACTAAGGCACAATAACCAGTTGAGTGCAACCCACTGCATGTTCTGTGATGGTCATTTAAAGCAATTGAAAGACCTGGTGGTCAAATAATGTCTGAAATTGTGTAAAACACAACTAGTTTGTATACTTGAGACTATTATATAGGGGATAGGATGTACACATATTTCTGGTCTTTAGCCTCAAAAGTGTTCAAGAGAAGGTTAGTATTTAGTGCTAATGAGTAGTTCTTGTTTAAGACTAGTTAGCGCATTTCTTTAGGCATTACCAAAGTGTGGTAGGGTAGGTTTGTATATGTCTTTGCTTGTTATGCTTGCATGCACCAAATGTTGTAATTTAAAATCTAGGGCTTGCATGGCTTGTAATGTTGTGAGATCCTCAAATAGCATTTGTTATGTGGTCGCCATGTGTGAAGATGAGAGGCCCTTTGGTTTTAGCCAAAAACCTCTACTGAGTGAAGAAGATAGAGTGCTTCGGATGGGACAATGTGAATAACAACTACCTTTGCACAGTAAAGCCTTCGACTACTTGCGTGGAATTACCGACCAACAGTTTGTTATAAGGGCGTCCTTGCAAGGCACTCCAACAAGGATTTGGGTAAAGGGCGACTTTTTCAGTACATTTGTAAAAATCTTCCATGCAGGAGTTTTAATTTTCTACTTAACTTTACATACCACATTATATTCTTGGACCTTGCATGTTTTGATTGTTTAGGATTGGAATCTATGCTACAAAACTTTTATGTGATATAGAGTTATATCATCATAAGCAGAAACCTGCTAGTGCACACTAGATTGGCTAATATAGGTGTTTGTGCAAAGTTGGCCAAGTATTAACAGACCCTGGTCACCCCTTCTATGGGTTTCATAGTCTGTTGGGAAAGTGTTTCGATTACTACATTAATATGTGTCAAAAAAGATCATAGTGTTAGACAGAAAAATGAAAAAAAGTCCCACATACCTTGTAAACAACCCCATATCCGCCATGACCAATAAGGTTATCCTTGGAGAAGTTGTCGGTAATGGTTTCCAGGTGGTGTTGTTTAAGACTCAATGGCTTTCCTATTTTATGACATAGCATGTACTCAAGAGCGCGATAAATATCATCTTGAGTGGCCATTTCTTATCTGTTGTGTGTACCTTTGTTGAAGATCAAATATGTTTCCTTACTACAAAAATTAAATAAGATTCAATTAACCTTATGGTACAACAGAGGGGAGGGGATATGTGAACACTAATTTGCAAAATCAATCCACTATGAAAAGATAAAAATGCAATTAATTTACTAAGTCCTTATAGTTGACACTACATCATTTTTTTACGGTGACGGTCAAAACCGGTTTCCCACAGCGGGCACACCGTGCCGTCACGGTGATGAGGTCACGGTAAATCGTAGCCCCCACTGTGGCGGGCGCTTGAGCCCACTGCGGTAAATCTTTACCGCAGCGGGCAGCATAACGCGCCCACTGCGGAAAATGTGTATTGACCGCAGCGGGCGGTTAGGTAGTCCGCTTCGGTTAATAGCTTGGAGAAAATAAAAAAAATCCAAAAGCCCGCCGGCGAGCCCACGGACGAGCCCATCCACAAGCCTGATAGCGTGAAACCCAACCGAAACCCTAGCGCCCCCATGCGAGCTCGCTTGTTGGTTGAATCGATGCCGTGGAGCCGCCTGTTGTCCACCACCCGGATCTGGCCCGCCATGGCCGCCACCACCCGCTCGACGGCCGGATCCAAGCTGAGGAAGAGGGAGGAGGAGTCCGCCGCGGGCACACCATGCCCGCCACCACCCTCTTGACGGCCGGATCTGAGCTGAGGAAGAGGGAGCAGGAGTCCATCCGCGCGGACCTGGGCCGCGAGGTGGAGGTGGAGGGAGATGTGCTGGCTCGCCGCCGTCCTCTTGCACCTGGAGGGGAGGGGAGGGGGTCCACGCCGTTGGACCTGGCAGGCTGCTCGCCGCCGCCGCGTGAGATGCGCCACGAGCGCCGTGCGCCACCCGCCCGGCCTACTGGAGCCGCACGCTGCCATGGATGCCCGCCGCGAGCCGGTCGGATCTGAGGGAGAGTAGACCCACGCCAGCCGCCATGGATGCCCACCACGCCAGCCGCCATGGAAGCCCACCGCGCCAGCCTACATGGACGCCTCCCGTGAGCCAGCTGCCTTGGACGAGCCCGCACAGTGCCTACCAGCCACCTCCACAGGCTGGACCTCCACGCCGCCGAGAGGTGAGGAGGGGAGGGGTAGGTGCGATGCGGATGAGAGTGGAGGAGCCATGCGCCTCCGAGAGATTGGTGCGCGGATTTTTGGGAGTTGGGAGAGCGGACGACGGCGCAGGTCGGGAGGGGAGAGGCGCGGGCACGGCGCTGCGGTGCGAACTGTGGAGTGGAGAGTGGTGCTGCGGGTGGGGTGGGTGGGAGAACAACTGAAGTCTCGTAACCCTAAGTCCTGGCTTTTATAATTGGATGGAAATTGGGCCTTCACGTGGGCTATTGGGCCATGACATTTCTGTTGGCGGGCCTCATACTACGCCCACCACGGTAAATACGTTTGCAGCAGTGGGCTTCTTAATACGCCTATTTCCCGCAGCGGACATATTAAGAATCCCGCTGCGGTTAATGCATTTACCGCAGCGGGCGGCCTAACGTGCCCGCTGCGGTAAATTAACATTTACCGCAGCGGGCATGTTAGGATGCCCGCTGCAGTAAACCATTAACCGCAGTGAGCATTTTCCTGGCCAGCCTTCCCACGCCGGGGACCCAATTACCATAGCGGGCAAAAGCTGTGCCCGCCACGGGGCCAGTTTTTGCCCGCTACGGTAAAAAAAATTGACGTAGTGTGATTCGGTATTTATAGCAGATAAAATGCATTGAATGTAATATGTAAAAACTACTTTACTAAAAAAGTAGAGAAATAAAATACTGGTACCTAGTAATAGGCTAGTAGTCTCTTTTTTTTCTTCAGAATGGCCAGTAGTCTATTCCCTGTGGGCAGGTATGTCAACAAAAGCATCTGCCCAAGAGGCGGGGCCTAAGCGACATACGACAACTATCAACACGGTAAGCATCCGCGGATAGGGCCACCATGCTCTGAGAAGCCAAGCATTTGCATAAGAGGGGACCTAAGTGACAGCCATGGCAAAACATTCGCCCCAACAACAACTGCAGATACACCAACCACATGCCGAACCAAAGTGAAGAGTAGATGAAACGAATAGGCACAACACAATGACCAAACAGGGGCATGCATGGAGGCGAGCTGTAAGTGATTCTTCAACGATGCCTTCAGGAAAGGTGACGACCAATGAGACTTGGACACCATCGTTGCTGGCCTTAGACGCATCTAAGGTAGGGCAAGAGCCCATAATTCGGTGAAGCCTGGGCAACGACATGGGGAAGAACAACAATGCCACCAAGGGGGTGTGTGGTGCTCGAGGCGTCATCGTCGCCTGTGCAGTCGAAGCCGGGCAGAGCTTTTAGTTTCACCCAATCCACCATGAACAACATAGGCAACGTCGTGCCCCAGCCCTAGGCCGACCGCACCGACAGGCCAACGAAGACCAACGTCCCCTAGCTTCCCATCCGTGGCGTGGCCAGATGTAGGGGCTAGGCACCTACGTGAGGTTGCCAGGGCCTGGGAGGACCAGCCATGGCCAGGCGACGCCCAGGTCCTTTGCATGCCCAGTGGCCCTGCCGGCAGACGTAGCCGCGAGAGGAGGAGGCGTGGGGATGCCGGCTAGCATCAGGTCCGAGGCCATAGGGTCTAGATTAGGGCCATCTGCCACCATGCCCAGTCACGGCACGCCATGGATGTCAGCCAGCCTACACCAAGAGCACAGGAATGCGGGGTTGTGGAGAGTCCAGAAGAGCCAGATCCTGGCCCGTGGCCCCGGATACAACCGATTGCTCGGCCACTGGCCCACCAAGGATGTCAAAAGAGCAGGGACACCACCAACAACTGGATCCCAACCACTGGAGAGCAGATCTAGCCAGCCGGCTACCCCCATGGCCGCCAAAGTCACCAGAGCTAGAGGGTGGAGGGGGTGGCGAGTGGAGTGAGAGGTAGAGGGAGGGAGGATGTGGAGGGGCCTCTTTTTGATGGCCACCGCTGCTGCCGTGATCCGAAGGGCGGCGACGGTGGCCGGGGGGAGTTCGGCAGCACTACGTCAAATTTTTTTTACCGTAGAGCGGCAAAACTGGCCCCGTGGTGGGCACAACTTTTGCCTGCTACGTTAATTGGCTCCCCGGCGTGGGAAGGCCAGCCAGGCAAATGCCCACTGCGGTTAACAGTTTATCGCAGCGGGCAGCCTAACGTGCCCGCTGTGGTAAATGCTGATTTACCGCAGCGGGCATGTTAGGCCGCCCGCTGCGGTAAACGCATTAACCGTGGCGGGCAACGTAAAGTGCTAGCTATGATAAATGGTTATTTACCACAATGTGCAAATTATGTTGCCCGCCACGGTAAAAATCAGCCCTATAAATGCAGCCGAGCCCTCCCCTTCTTCCCCACGGATCTTCTCCTTCCAAACCGTGTGGGAGGAGGTTTTGCCCTAAATTTTGAGCACTCTACTAAAACCTGATTTAAAGCATTGATTTGAAGGAGGAGGATACCATAAGAGGTATTTAAGTGCTCTCCCATCATCCCTCCCTCTCTTTTTTCAATTTTTTGCCCTCTAGATCTAGATTTAGATCTAGGGTTCTTCATGGTCATAGAGGAGAGAGAAACTAAGGTATTTTTTGTGTTTTCTCTTTGTTCGAGCAGGTCTCTCATGGACAGGTCTGAATGGATGTACATGATCAATAGGGTGTGTGATCCACGCTATCTGACCGAAGTCAGGAAGTTCATCGCCGCTGCAAAGACTCACCATGAGAAACTGAAGCGGATGACGACCATATGCCCGTGTTCTCACTGCAAGAACAAGAAAGCCTATGATTACGGCACAGTGCAATCCCATCTAATTAGGTTTGGTTTTGTTGAGGACTACACAATGTGGACTCTCTATGGCAAAAAAGAGTTGATGTCAGTGGCGGTGCACCGTCTGGAGTTAGCTCATCGTCCACGATGGCACCCGTCCCACCTTCAACAGTAGCTGCACTTGCCGACAACAACAATATCACGGCGGAGGATGTACTCCAGGACATGTCAGATGTTAGGGATGGCGGTGGGGATGGTGAGTGTATTGTCAAAGAACCTGAGGATGTGCAGCTATTTGAGGATTTAGTCAACCACATCGGCGAAGATGACGTTGCGTTTGGCAATCCAAAGTGGTTGGAGAGTTTCAGAGAGATGAAGAAAGCATCAGTTGATCCTCTCTATAAGGACGGCGGGAGTTGTCCGAAGGGGTGCACGGCGCTCTGGTTTAACCTGACTCTGTTGATGATGAAGGCCCGACACGGTTGGTCAGACAATAGCTTCAACGAGCTGTTGAGTTACCTTGGTACCACATACCCAACACCTAACACTGTGCTTGCCAATACCTATCGGGGGAAGAAGTTGATCCGGCCAGTGGCGATGAAACTTAGATAGTTTGATACCTGACCTAACCACTGCATCCTGTATTAGGGCAAGCATGAGAAATCGACGAGCTGTTCGCACTGCGGCTTCAGTTGGTACAAGAGGAACGCTGGTTGCCACGTGGATGCGGACGAAGACGATACCTTGCGGGGTGGTCCGCAGAAGAAGAAGAAGAAGAAGAAGAAGAAGGGGGCCAAGAATAGTGCTGCCGCTAAGCGGATCTCGGTTCAGCAGGATGAGGAGGAAGAGGGTCACATGAGTATGAAAACTCCAGCACTGTTGCTGTGGTACCTACCTGTCGGGGACCGCCTGTGTGCACTATTCAGGAATCTAGAGGATGCTAAGCTCATGACCTGGCATGCATTAGCTGACCGCAAGAAGAACGATGGCATGCTGTTGCACCCATCTGATGGAAAGTAGTGGAAGGATTTCGATGTTGCCTTCCCAGAGTTTTCCGATGAACATAGAAATGTTAGGTTCACATTGAGTACTGACGGCATGAACCCCTTTGATGAGCTTAACAGCTCCCTTAGCACTTGGCCGGTCATCCTCACTATCTACAACCTGCCTCCATATCTATGTCAGAAACGCAAGTACCTTCTGCTGACCATGCTTTTCTCAGGACCAAAGCAGCCCGGCAATGATATGGATGTGCTCATAGAGCCGTTAATGGAGGAAATGAAGATCCTATTTGATGTCGGGGTCGAAATGGTTGATGCGTACCGCAAGGAGAAGTTCACACTAAAAGCCATCATCTTTGTTACCATAATCGATTATCCAGGTCTCTTCTCACTGTCGGGGCAGATAAAAGGAAAGACAGGCTGCGTAATCTGCATTGACGGACTAGTTGGGGGCCAAATGTGTAAGAGATGGTCAAAAAAGAAACGGCCCGAAGAAGGGACACAACCGACAAGGAAGCGAAAGCGGGACAAGATGGAGGAAAAAGCATCGGCCCCCGTTGTTCCTTTCAAAAAGAAGTCGATTTTCTTCAAGTACCTGTTTACTGGAAAACATTGAACACACCCCATGCCATCGACTGCATGCACCTTGAGAAGAATGTGTTCAAAAGCACGATGGGTACCTTGCTCAACATTCCGGGCAAGACAAAGAATGGTATCAAGTCACGGACAGATCTTGTCAATCAGGGCATCAGGCACGACCTGCATCCGACACCGCCTCAGAATGGTAAAGTCGACATCGCAGGTGCGGCCTGCAACTTAACGCATGAAGAGAGGACGACTATTTGCAGGTTGGTGAGAGGTATCAAGGTGCCGACTGGTTTCTCTTCCGACATGAAGAGACTGGTCAACACGAAAGACTTGACAATGCTAAGACAAGAGTTGACACCTTGATTATATATGATGTCATTATGCGGTGTTTTGTGATTATATATGATGTCATTATGCGGTGTCACTATACCACAACCTATCTACAGCGTCCTGCGGATGGTCGCTATAAGTCAGTATAACGACCTACAGACGGTCGCTATAAACATATTGCGACTGACTTGGCCGGTCCTCATAAGTGGCATCGCTATAAGTTATAGCGACCGACCAAACTTATAGCGACCGACCATTAGACGGTATGGCAAAGATATAGCGACCAACCATTCGTCACCAGTTTCAAACTTATAGCAACCGTTAGTGCAACGCTATATATATATATAGCGTCCAACCTTCAGACCCTACCAATACAAAAGATTAATAGCATAATTAGTCAACAATCTAATCATTAATCTTAGAATCAGTAGTAATCATGCAATCAAACATACAATCAATGAACCTCACCCATTTCATTTTGGACCATACACAATCACATGACATTAATGAAGCTCATCATATATATATAGCTCACACAATTATACGTATCCTTAAGCTCACAACTTAGATAAACAAATTACATCGAAGGCAGTTTGGCCATCAAGATAGAATCACGCGTAGCTCATAGATGTTTACAATAGTTGCACTGTTCACATCTCATGATTTTCTTGCACTACAATTCATCAGTTAAGTCTTAACAAAAACATTCAGTTTGGATGTGTCCAAAAGCATTCATCTCTAGCTAAAATGTCCAAAATAATGCAGTGCCATGCAAACTTCCATCTAACTGGTTCCTGCATGCCTCTCTGCTACTGTCTGCACTTCCAACTAGACACTGCTTCCTGCCAACTGCTACCTCAAGCCATTACCTCCCCCCACCTGCAAATAAAATATTACATCCATCAGCCATTACCTCCCACCAATGACATAATGCAGTATGAGGTGGTTAATGGTAAAGATTCCGGCTGATCCAACTTCAAATATTCAAGTCCAAAATGTAAGTGAACAAGACAGCTAAAGAAGACAACTGATATTTTGTGTAGAGATTAAAAATATGAATTCCAGGCTTCAGGCAAAGGTAAATTGGCTTGGATAGTTCTTGACTGTCAAAATGCATGAGACAGTGCAATTAGCATGCAATTAAAGAAACATACAAGATTTCGGTCGAGCAATGAGCAAGTAGTCAAGTACCAAATGCCAGAGGTGTAATGATGATAGCAGGTTCAGCTAGCTCCATGATTTTTTTTTCATTTATCTTTCAAGTTCTGTGCAACTATCATTGCTAGGAGCCTCCTAGAAATAAATCTGCTCTCTCCTAAAATCTAAAATGAGACACTAAAAGATAAATCTGCTGGGAACCGGAATAAAATTTCTTTTTATCTTTAAAAAGTGCCTCTACTCTCTTTATTACGTGTAGTCTCTTATTTGTTGATCATAGCTACAATTGTCTATTGGATAGCATATTGCCTAAATGGCACAGGCATACATTTTAGATCACAAGAAAAAGCCTAGTGTTTTTATTACTATGCTTGAACTGGTGGTGATCGATCCACTCTTTGGTGTTTATAGAGAAGAGTATTTTCCCCTTTTTCATCTACCACATCAAATAACAGATCCCATGTACTCACTTCTGTGTGGCATCAGAAAAGAAGACAACTTACGGTGTGGTTCACTTCTGGAGAGATGATTCTCCAGGCTGTCCTTGCCCATGTACGCGAACACTAGCAGGAACACCTTGTCCTTCACTTTGGACTACATACAACAGTCATCACCAATTTGTTGTAAAAAAACAGTCATCACCAATTAAATTATAAGCTTAACAGTGAGCCCTATCTCCTACCAGCTTAAGATTAACTAGTATTCATGTGCCTTATGTACTAAAGATTGACATAATACATAACAGTGAGCCCTATCTCCTACATGATAGTGGACTACAACATACAGTACCAATTGCATACCTGTATCATGGGATGATTTTAATATCTTGCAAAGCTTCAGCTGTTAAGATAGAAGATCAGTAATTAGAAAATAAAAATCATCATCCATCACATATGAAAATAAGAAACAAGAGCTGTTAAGAGGAGATGCTTATTACCCAACTGTATGGCCATGCAATTCCCAGGCCCTTTGCATCGGCCATCTTTTCAACACCAACATAAGGGCGAGGCAACACAACATCTCTTTTCATCACAAACTTAACAACAACTTGACAAAATTGCCTTCCAAGAGGCTGTCCTGCTAGCACGTGGCAAGGATCAGTTGCAACAATGATTCCCTTGGCCACAGGTTGAGTAGACTTCATGTTTGGAAAAAGTATAACTTCTCTACCAATCTGAAGCAAATGATGGATGTATGAGAATTATATCAACTAATGATACCTAGTATCGATGAATGGGAACTTACATATTCATCATATGAGAAACAATTAGTATCACCATTCCTTGTATCGATGC
>DXKC01000255.1:0-19253 GCA_031170775.1 Cymbopogon citratus
GCATGAAGCAGTAAATATAGGTATAAAAAATAACTAATTGCACAGTTTGATTCTAAATTACGAGATGAATCTTTTGAATCTAGTTAGGCCATGATTGGACAATATTTGCTAAATACAAATAAAAATGCTACAGAAGTTCAAATTCTAACATTTTGAAATCTAACTCTCATCTAAAGAAGACCTGCTTTGCTATAATCTTTCACCTACCTAGCACAGATAAACAACGGCGAGAGCAGGGGAACCATTCCCTGTCGAGACAGCGCCGGATCATGGCCGTGCGTGTCTGCCTATCGAAGCCCACAAGGCCGAGCAGAGGGGTACCCTGCAAGTTGCAACGGGCAGCAGGCAAATGGGGCCGCGGCAGCCCTGCCGCGGCTGAGCTAGTGGACACGACAGTGAAGCGCAGGTGCTTTATCGTGCTTGCCATCAGCGCCGGACGTTGTATTATGCTTCGCCGAGCACGGACAGAGCGGCAGACAGCCTTCACATCGGCCGCCGGCGGCGGCCAGCTCCGGTCCCTTTCAAGATCTCTGGACCCAATCGAACCCACCGTTCGAACCGGCGGCTGCAACTGTAATGGACCACCGTCCACCTGCTCGTGAGTTTTTGAGGAGTCGTGACAATGGATTTATCCGATCCATCCATCTACCAGTCCTGTGCTTCGGTGCTTGGCGAGATCCCCTCGTTGCACCAGTTTTTTTTTTTTTTTTTAGCATTCGCTGCACCAGGGTCAGCAAGAACGAGTTTGACAGTTCGGACTTGGGACGAGCCGATTTTATACAGCCGCTGCAGCTCACACGAGCACGGTGCAGATAGCCTAGCTGCCTTTACATTCGCTATCCTGGCTAGGGCCTCGTTTAGATCCTAAAGACTGTTTCAGAATTGCTGTAGTATTTCGTTTGTATTTGGTAAAAACTATCCAAACTTTGACTAACTAGGTTTAAAATATTCGTCTCACAAAATACAACAAAACTATGCAATTAGTTTTTGATTTTATCTACATTTAATACTCCATACATTTGCCAGCATTTTGATGTGATGGGGAATCTTCTTTTTACGTAGTAAATTTAAAGGGTAAATTTGGGGAATTAAACAAGGCCTAGATAATGCAACACGTACATAGACACCATGCTTGGTAAAGAAACGAATTTGCATCAAGCTAGACCAAGAGGCTGTTGTTACATCAACTAATCAGGTTGTACTTGTACTTCATCCTCAAACAACCAAACAAATAGAGATATAGGCGCTCTGTTCGTTTGGACTACCAGCACTTACCAGTCAGCGATTCAACAGTATTTTTTTCTCACAACAAATCAGCACTAGCGAGAATCAGCCAGCCAGAAATGACCAAACGAACAGGGCGAGTATCTTCTGGGTTTGATTAGGCTACGCACCCGACCAGTCCCTTTAGCCACTCACAACGACATCATTTCCATGTCAAATCTACAATTTAGAAGCTACGTAGGGTGCCCACTAGCCACGATAACAAATGAAAAAATGCAAATACATTGTAGCCTATCCTGTTGGTGTCCAATGATGCATAATAAGCATAGAGCGCAAGATCGGCTTGGATAGCAGAGAGCTGCCACTGCTGCCCCCCCTCCTCCTTGCCACTGTCGCGTAAGGTCTCTTTGTTTCTTTTTTTGTCGATGAGTCTTTTGGTACGAGAAGGATAAAAGAACAGTAACATTCAATATCATCATCAATGGTCACATAGAGAGAAGTATGCACATGACGAATCTAAGGTGGGAGGTGGCAAGTCTATAGTCTAGCTATGTTGTACCCAGTCATACAATTGTTGATGTTTTTTCGCTGTTTTAGATGCATTTTGAACTTGCTTGGGAATATCGACTCTTGCGGCAGGTCCAATTTTTCGGGGTTGATCGATAGATTTAGCATAATGATTATACTTTAATATCATTTCAACAAGGCTATTTGCTTACCAAGAAAAGCCACAAGAGAAGAGATAATAAAAAATCCTATTTAGAATATTTTTCTATTTTAATTTTTCATGTTAAATTTGAGGAAGTACTATACTAAGTATTGATATAGTCCCCTAAAAAAACTTAAAGTGCAATAGTATGGTTAGCGCTTGTCACAAATCCTTGCATGCACCGGCGGAACTAGAGCTCGGTTAACCTGGGTGACACCTTCCTTTGTCTAGTTTTTCTTTCGGCGATTCCGCGCAACATGAAAACAGTTAGAAAAAAGTTCTATTCCATCATGTCTCATTTTAAACCTTTGTCCCACCCATTTTTCTATTTGCATATTTTTGTTTCCGAAACCAGAAAGGGAGTTTCCCAACCATTTTGGGGAAATCCCATTTCAATTTTGGATGAACACATATTTATCCGCCTTTTCAATCTATGCGTGAGAAAAAAAACATGGTGATGATTAGAGAGAGGAAAATTTTAGTCTATTAAAATTTCTTGAAAGCACAAAAACAACTGGCCATAAGAATCAGTAACAAAATGAGTTCTAGTAAGCAGTATTTGCGGTTATTCTGAAAAAACTAAACAACTCGATCATACATAGGTCTAGAAAGAGGGAAATGTTAAAGCAACTAAGCCACACACTAGAACTAATGACTAATAAGCTAGGAACACGATCTACTCTAACACTACTCTAGCAAGAAATAAAACTATACTGAACAAACTAGAGCTAATCAACTATACAAGTACAAATTATGCGCAAATAAAAATAGCAAGTGTATTCAAATGTGCAAATGACACACATTTATCCCATGGGTTGATGAGTAGCAACACGATCGAGACAAAGAGACAGATAGAAGTGAGTTGCGAGGAGAGGGAGCCTTGGTAGTGAAGAAAATAAGATGTTTGATTGTCAGGTGGCGTCACATGATGGCAGCTAACCGATCTATCATCCTATTTTTTCACCACAATAAAATTGGATCATTCGGTCCTTCCAAACAAACATAGACATGGAATTGCTTGTTCGTTAAAATCTGCAATAGGATCGTTCAATTCTCGCTCGTTTCAAAACAAAATACACTCTATAACAGTATATGAAGCCTAGCAGACTACTTCTCAAAATCAAAGCCCACCAAACAAAATACATTCCTCTAAGTCAAAGGTTATTGTATCTTCAGGAACAACCGTAGCAGCATAATTTTTCTTCTAAAAATTTAAAACCAACATATTATATATCTCAAAACCTTGGTTTGAATAGGTTTTAAAGTTGGTTTTGTTTTTTAGTTAAAAGAATTGTGGCGAACTGATCATATATCAGTTGGTTGGGTTCCTCGTGGTGAAACCTACCCATCAAGGATCAAGTCTTCGATTTGGCGCTGGTGCTCATATTTTCCTGGATTTAATTTATTCCAGAATTTTCCGACGTCATGCTTTAAGTGGCAAGCGATGTTCCCGTCGACGACGAGGCACTACTCACTTCTTCGGATGTGCTCATAGGGGTAGGGTTTTCATAGGGATGAGTGTGCGTGCGTGTTGTTGACGTTTGCATTGTACTGTCATACTAAAAAAAGGAATAATGTAAATACTTATATGGTTTTTAAACCACACAAGTGTGTTTATAAGCTTATAAAATTTCTAATAAAAACTTCAAATATATAGATTGGTATACGAAGGATCCAAATAAGATATTTAGGGCTTGTCAAACTATCTCTAGAAGCCTTGAAAAAATAGATTTAGCTTGCAAAGAATGAAAAAATTATGCAGAATGATCTAAAAGATTTCAAAAAGTTATAAATGATATCTACATATGTTTTTAAAAAAATCGCACAACAAAATGTGGATATAACTAGCGTGAATGCAACATACATTTATGCTGGTTGATCTTATATTTCTAGTGTGAAAACTTTTTAAACACGTTGAGATATCAATTAGAATATTTTGAAAAATTTTATATGATTTTGGATAATTTTCCACTTTCATAGAGCTAAACCTATATGTTGATATCCTTTAGGGTGCTTCCTGAAATTGAATCCATCCTATAAACTATAGTTGTGGAAGAAGAATCTATAAAATCTATTAAATAAAGTCTACAACTTTACTTAAGGCGAGCAAGGAAAATTATGAAATCCATTTCCCATCTTCCACCTTATGAATTTTCATCTTTTACCCTATGAATTTAAGATAGACTTATATGTGAACTTTGAAAAGTTGTGGAATCTTAAATTTTTATTTCCACAATTATAATTTATATAATAAATTCAATTCTAAAAATTTCGGAGATCTAAACGGAGCCTTAGAAATATTTTTATAGGCTGTGTAAATATTTTTATTTGGACTCGTCGTATCTTAACTTATTTTATGATTTTTTTTTTCAAAATTTGAGATGTTTAGAGACATTTTCTATAGTTTAATAGCCTCATTATCTGAGTATATACGGAATATATATTTACTGATTTTATTTTTTTGAAAAAATATAAAATATTCTTAAACTACTTCAATCAAAACAGGACTAGTTTTAGAGTTCGAATCAGACTAATATATATGGTTTTAAAATACAATTTTTTTATTTGCCGTACTAATCAAACCAGGTGGGGTGTGGGCGGCAGGGTTTTCCGGTCCTACTACGGTTGAAACCCAATTGCTCCCGTTCGCCTCTGCGGGCCGCGGCCGGCTTTCCCTTCTCGATTCCTCGCGTTCGCGTGCGCCGTGCGCGCTCTTCTTCTCGGCGCCTCTCTTTCTGGCGGCGACGACGACTGACCCAACGCCGCCGCCGCCGACGACCTAGCCAGGTGCCCAGGCCCTTCTCAAGCGACGAGCACCCACAAGGTATGCCCACGGCGCCTCTTCCCTCCCGTGCGAGACCGAGCACCCAAACCCTAATCCCTAATGCAAGCTACGTATTTGTGTTCGGATCTGATTAACTACAACCATATGCATGTATGATGCCTTCCTACTTGATTTTTCTGCAAAAAATCGTCGCGTGCATATGTGTACATAGACCCATGTCCTATACTGGCTCCGCCCCTTATTCTCGATGCGCTGTGATGATTGTGTGACAGTGCCCAGATGAGTTCGAAGAAGGTTCCGTACCACAAGCACCGGGAGGCTGAGGAGGCGAGGAAGAAGGTCAGGGGTTCAAGTCCCTTCTAACCTTTTCATTCATGTGACACTTTTTTTTTTCCCCGCTTGTACTCGGTGTTCATATTTTGTTTCGACTGCTTTGGTGTGTGAAGAGGGAGGAAGATGAAGCTGCTCGTGTATATGCGGAATTTGTTGAGTCCTTCAAAGGTGACAGCTCATCTGGGGCTAAGTTTGTCCGGGGTGGTGTGATCGACCCCAATGCAAAGCTGAAGATTGACTCAGAAGGTTAGTGGCAGGGGTTTCATTCTTGCACACTTCCTTGTAGTTGCTTTCCCACTTTGTAGTTTCAATATATGTTCCAAGATGGATATATGCATTGTTTCTTTTAAATTGCTCCAATTGATCAAGAGATCGGCCTTTTTATTCATTCGGCAATGGCAGGTGGAAAGTCCAAAGATGGGGGGTCTGTTCCAAAGAAGGGCAGTAGGTAAACGGCAAAAATACTTGATTTCTAGAAGATGGTATCCTGTGGTACCGCTGCTACATCTTAAGATGGTCATGTGGCCAATATAACCAGAATTCAGGGACACGGCCTAGTTTTGATTGCCTTATGCTATATACCCGGCGCATACTTTTCTCTTCATTACAATTATGCTTCTTAAACTGTCTGTTAATTGAACTTTGAAACTATAACAAAATGCTGAATTTAGTTTAAAACAATGATAAGGGTATTCTGAAGAAGAAAATTGTCTGCCGGTCTTATGAATGGCCATGCTATCTTGTTTCATGCCTAGTGTTTCATTTTCACTTATCCTGTAGTTTCAACCTGATGGAACAATTCATTGTTGCTACATCAGTTTGTGAGATGGTATCACACTAGCTCATGTTTTGCCTTTGTTTAATTTCATGTTTGTTTATGGTGTCAACACTTCTGTATAGGTCACAATGCTTCATCATTGGTGATCTTACATTAGTGTTTTTGACCGTCTAATAAAAATATTCTAGGGTTCCAGGAAGTGATGGATATATATACTACCTGAATTTGTGATACCACATTTAATCTGCATTTGTGTGTTTCTGGTGGTTATTTTCTATTTATGTACAAATGTCCTTTTAGGATGTGTTGGTTCGGGGGATAGGGGACTGCGGAGGGAGTCATCCCATTTTGAGGTGTTTGGTTGCATCCTGCCCACCCCCACCCATCCCACCTTGCCTCCGAACCAAACACATCCTTACATGGTACAAGGTCATTGTGTTGAGTATGGAGAAAGTACTCATGTTGGATCTAGTCAAGGGCTAACTCAATAGCAGGATGGTCCTATTCCATCCCATATAGTCCCCAAACCAGACACATGGTATGAGGATATTAGGTTGAGTATGGAGAAAGTACTCATGTTGGATCTAGTCAAGGGGTAATTGGTTAAACGGCACTATCTCAAGTTTGTGGGATAAGTAATGATGTTTTCTGTATATTTAGGGGTGTTCTGTTAAGAACTTTAAAGCTTATCATACCTTTATATAGTAGCTAGAGTTTCTCATGTCAGTAATGCTGACTTAGTTCCAGAGTTTTCAGCCACTTACAATCTTCTAATTTACATGTCTACTCCTGTATATTTTTTGGGGTTTGTTTGGGCTATAATTTCTTTTAGGGGTTTGGGTGGGGTACTGGGGTGTGGGTTGTGCTCAGCGTGTGTGTTTTAGATTTTTCCGGACCAGGGTTACTCCCTCTCCTTTGTACTTTTCTCGATCTTCTTAATGAAATGATAGTCAGATCTCCTGTGAAGAACTCCCAACATTTGCACCCTTCTCAGTGACAAGAGTAGATTGACATGAAAATTCATGTCCTTGGACTAAATTCTTGTGGAGTGGAAGCTTTAGGATCAATTATACTTTTTAATGCAAAGTATGATTGCTTCAAGCTTTATTGGGGAATCTTAATTATTCTCAGGATTTTGGTTATAGCATAAGCCAAAGTAGTGAAGTTGAAATTTCATGGGTTGAAGTGAAAATGCCTGGAATACCATTGTATCTGCAATGCTTTGCTTCTGTTGTTCTCATAACCCCACTTTACTTAGGTGTACGCATGAGATGCATATACTGATCTAACTTGTGAACAGCATAGATACCTTATACGTAGCATTCTTTTCTCCAGGTACGTCCCATCCTTCTTGCCACCATCATTTGCGAAAGAGCCTGATAAAAAGGTTAGGACACATCGCATTTCCAGTATTCTTATGATCTGCCTCGGTCATTCTGTATAGTTCCTTTGGTTAAGCTTTGTCTGGACTTGCAGAAGGAAGAGGAGAGGCCAAAGGAAAAGGAAAAAGGAAAGCCACGAGTAATAGATAAATTCTTGGAGGAACTCAAGTTTGAACAAGAGCAACGGAAAAAGCGCAGTCAGGATCGAGATCACCGCCATGAAGGTCGTCACAGCGATAGCTCCATGGTAGGCACTTCTATGTGTACCAATTTGTTTTGTTCCATACTTTCACCGTTTGACGAGAGGATTGTGTGGATTAATCAATATTTTGTTTGATTTGTTGAAATACTATATGTTAAAGTTACTATGCTGAGAACGTAGACTACCAATATACAACTCGTTTGCAGCTTCTTTGTACTGTTGATGTCTAATAAGAAATTTATGTGATTAATTTGCAGTTTCTCTATGAATATTAATATTAGTTTTTTTATTTTTTATTTTGTGCAGCCCTCTAGCCGGTTTGATGAACTACCAGATGAATTTGATCCGACTGGAAGATTTCCAGGATCATTTGACGATGGTGATCCTCAAACCACCAACTTATATGTCGGCAATCTATCTCCTAAGGTTGCTTTCTCTGCCGCACTGTTCCGTCAAACTTGTATGCATTATCTTGTTAGCTTCACATGCTATGGTGTTAGGTCGATGAGAATTTTCTTTTGAGGACCTTTGGTCGGTTTGGACCTATTGCTAGTGTCAAGATTATGTGGCCTAGAACAGAAGAGGAACGCAGAAGGCAAAGAAATTGTGGTTTTGTTGCCTTCATGAACAGAGCAGATGGACAGGCAGCAAAGGATGAAATGCAAGGTTAGTGTGCACATCCATTTAGTGTTAACCCATCTGGATAATCTTTGTTCACTGTTTATGTGAACTTGAAATGCTTTTTTTTGGCTGGTATTCTTACCTTCAGGTTATCTGATGATTTGTTTCAGGTGTTGTTGTGTATGACTATGAACTGAAGATTGGATGGGGTAAATCTGTTGCTCTTCCTTCACAAGCTTTGCCTGCTCCTCCTCCAGGACACATGGCAATCAGAAATAAGGAGGTTGCTTCCTTTGTCTTTTCGCACTGTATTAAATTCTGATTTCCTCTGAACTTTGTCTCATGATATATTACAAGTTTTAAGAGAATGTGTTGTTTTTGGTATTGCGAGTTGTTTTGACCATCTTTTTCTTCATTTTATACAGGGTGGTACAGTCGTACTTTCTGGTCCTGGCGGCCTTGCTGTTGCATCTGTTACACCACAAACCTCAGAGCTGGTAAGGGCATCTGTTATTTGTTGAAGGATGTCATTCTTTATCCCGCAGCGTTACTTTATTTACTTGTTCTTTCTATTGATCATGTTCTCTTAATTTCTTTTGGTTTTTGCGAGTGCACTAGTACAGTGATCTTGTTATCTAGGTCATCCTGTTAGTGTCACCATAAAAATAATTAACATTGAAAATTCTGCTGCTTTGAGTTAGACTGTGAAGTATGAATCATACTTCATATTCACGACATTAATGTTTCTCAGAAAATACTTTATCTCTTGTATCGTGTAGACTGTAGACTGTAGACTGAAGGTAAATTCATTACTTATCTTGTTAATGTTTCCAAAGGTCATTTTGCACACCAGTTAATGCCCTTATTGTACAACACTTCCTTGATATAAGGTATCAACTTACATGCTGTTTTAGGGCCTGTTTGGATTACCGAGTCACCTTCTAGGCCATCGAAATGGGTGGACTAAAAGGACTAATTTTAGTGGACTAATTTTAGTCCAGCCCAACTAGTTGTTAGTCCCTCGGTAGTCCATGTATCCGAACAACAAAGGACTAAATTTTTAGTCACCTAATCTTTAATCAGACTAACAGCTAGTCCAAGTGATCGAAACAGGCCCCTAATATCTGATAAGAGCAGATATAATTTTGTTTCTGGCTACGTGTTTGTTCTTCTCATGTGATTGAATAAGTTTTTTTTTTCTGGAACATGATATCCTGTGATACTTAGATAAATGATTATCTGTTGCTAGATTATTTTACATTATGGATTCATTGACTTGATAGGTCCTTACACCAAATGTTCCTGATATTGTGGTTGCTCCACCTGATGATGGACGTCTTCGGCATGTGATTGACACAATGGCTCTGCACGTACTTGATGGTGGATGTGCTTTTGAACAAGCTGTAATGGAGAGAGGGCGAGGAAATCCTATATTTGATTTCTTGTTTGATCTTAAATCTAAAGAGCACACATATTATGTTTGGAGGCTATACTCGTTTGCTCAGGTACTTGTTGCTGTCTATAGTTAAAAATTTAAGAAATGACCTCTCAGTGTTCTAATGGCATAATATCTCTGTTCCTTTTATTCATTCATATTTGCTATTCTTAGTTAGTAGTTAGACTATCAAAAGTATTATGCTTTACTTCTGCTAAAGGACTGGGGAAGGGAAAATAGCCAACAGCCTTTCCCGCACAAATGTGCAGAGGCTGGGGCTTGAACCCTGGAGGGCCTGGACCTCTTGGTCACAGGCGGTAAAGCTTTACTTCTGCTACCAAAGATAAAAAAAACGCTATGATGTCCATTGTGTGTTGCACAAGGACAACTTGTTAAGTTGAATTAGCATTACTTAATTCATATATTTTTTTCTTGCTCAACAGAACTTTATGCCTGGAACATATTCTTTCGAGAATCCCAATCCCAATTTACTACATCCATAAATTTCAAGCAGCTATGAAAAATGATTGCGCTGATAGAGTGCTAACAGCTTGTGATATATGTAACATAGGGTGATACTTTACAACGATGGAGAACAGAACCATACATCATGATCACAGGAAGTGGAAGGTAATAGTTTCGAACAAGTAATTCAATATGATGAATATGCATGGTATCTGCTTATTGGCTTTCTTGACAAAAATATAATGTGCGATTCAGATGGGTTCCACCTCCCTTGTCATCGAACAGAAGCCCTGAACGTGAAAAGGAATCTACATTTGCTGCTGGTAGAAGCAGGGTAAGTAACTGTTAGACGTAATCAGAGCATTAAATCATTATTCTGTTGATGTCAAATAAATAAATGGTTGTTCTGTTACAATACTAAATTTGTGCTCCCCTCTTCAGCGTGTCGAAGTGGAGCGTACATTGACTGACTCACAGCGTGATGAATTTGAGGACATGCTGCGAGCTTTGACATTAGAGAGGAGCCAAATAAAGGACGCCATGGGATTTGCCTTGGATAATGCTGATGCAGCTGGGGAGGTAACGTGTACCTTCTAATATTATCTAATTAACTCTGTTTTCTTTTCTTCTTTTTTTTTCACTCTTCTGCATTGCTTAATGGTAATATGACTTATTTATCTATACACCCAGTCACCCACATTGAGATCAGTTAATAGCTTAATGGTTATGTGTCAAGTGTCAACAACAAAATGAGCGTATATAGTTAATGGATTCATGTGGCCACGGACTCACAGTTGACTGACTGTTTGAAGGACAAACCTTGTGTTGACTGATAAGATCTGTTTTATTTTTATAAGGAGGAAGTGAGTAAAACTGACGACATGTAAAGTATGCATGCAATAATTGCTGAAATGGTATCGATTTGCAACATGTAAAGTTTATTGATTGATGAAATGCTATCTTTGTTCCTTCACCAATGTACACTATTTTGTTCCTTCACCAATGTACACTATTTTGTTCCTTGGGCGTGACTTGGATGATATGTAATAACTGTTGGGACCTGTTTTTGTTTTAAAATTTTATTATCTTCATAGTTTAGCTTATTTGTTATGGATTAGTGAGGCAAATCTTCTGTGATTCTGGTTTTTAGACTTTTCTCTTCCACGTGATGTCTCTTCTGCAGTTCTCATTGCATTTTTGTTCATTGTCTTGCATTTCAGATTGTTGAGGTTCTTACAGAATCCTTGACACTCAAGGAGACGTCTATTCCAACAAAGGTTGCTCGGCTTATGCTAGTGTCTGACATCCTTCATAACAGTAGTGCTCCTGTGAAAAATGCATCTGCATTCCGAACGAAGTTTGAAGCTTCTTTGCCAGATGTTATGGAGAGCTTCAATGACTTGTACCGCAGTATCACTGGAAGGATAACTGCTGAAGCTCTGAAGGTAACTTATGTTGCGCCATTTGTTGAATACTCGAGCTTATTTTTGTCCTTGATGTTGTTACATGTCTGCATGATTTATTACTGTTCTACAGGAGAGGGTTATGAAAGTTCTACAAGTTTGGGCAGACTGGTTCCTTTTTTCTGATGCATTTCTGAATGGGCTGAGGGCTACTTTTCTTAGATCAGGCAACTCTGGTGTCGTTCCGTTTCACTCGTTATGCGGTGATGCACCTGAAATTGAAAAGAAAGGTAGCTCTGAGGATGGAAATGATGGATTTAAGCTTAATGAAGATGGTGCCTTGGCTACTGGAAAGGCAGCAGCAACAAAGGAGCTATTAGGGCTCCCGCTAGCTGAACTTGAGCGCCGCTGTAGACATAATGGCCTCTCTCTGTGTGGTGGTAAAGAAATGATGGTTGCCAGGCTGCTTAACTTGGAAGAGGCTGAGAAAGAACGAGTATATGAGAAGGATGTTGACATGAAATATGTGCAGGGTGAACAGCACACTATTGGAAGTGGTGTGAATGCTCATAGTACTTCAAAATTTGGTGAAAGTCCTAATGGTGATGAATTAGATGTCTCTCGGAACAGTATGGGAGCTGGTAAAGGACGCTCTCGAGAATCTGCTTCTGCCGAACTTGAATCATTTCCAAATAAGAAGCCGAAATATGATCCTGTTTTGCCAGCTTCTAAATGGAGTCGAGAGGATGACATTAGTGACGATGAAGATAGAAAAAGTGGTCGAGGCTTGGGATTAAGCTATTCATCAGGAAGTGATATTGTTGATGATCTTGGAAAAGTCGATACAACAGAAGCTAGTACTGACCACACTAGTCATCATCATGATACGATTGTTGATGAAGAGCATAGGTACTTATCTGTGTTCAATATTTTTATCATTTCCATGCTAGATTTTATAAGTGTCTGCCAAGCACATACTTTAGGAGTCATTTGGTGCCGCTGCCAGCGGCCCTGGCTCCACATGCACGTGCACTTTAGGCACTATAGCGCGAAGCAACATGGCTCTGGCTCTGGCAAGCAAAACATAACTGCGAAAGTGGAGGAGCTATTGACTTGGGGCTCCAGCAGCTCTGCTACAGTACTGCTATAGTACCAGAGCCGGAGCTGCATGCCCTTATTTTCTTCGACTAACTCCAATGCTCTCTCCTCTGCAGGCAGAAGTTGAGGCAGATTGAAATTTCTGTCATGCAGTACCGTGAAACTCTTGAGGAGCAGGGTCTGCGTAACCTGGATGAGATTGAGAGGAAGGTTGCCAGCCATCGAAGGCGGCTTCAGTCAGAATACGGTTTATCCACTTCAACTGATGGTGCTAACAACAGGCTATCTTCTGGTATGTAAAAGGCAGTAAGGACACCTGCTTATTTGATAGTATCGTTTCTTTTGGATTTGAACTTCCATCATCATTGAGATTTTCGCAGCTTCATACACTAACTATGAGCCATGCTGTACCCCTCAATAGTCTTTGCTCTCCCTTTGTTTTTGGAAGCTAGTTATACGCACTTTAAACAATATTCTATTTTGCAGAAAGAACATCATCAGAGCGGAAAGAGAGGCATGACGATGCACATGATTACCCTAAGAAACGGCGTCGGAGCCAGAGTAGAAGCCGCAGCCCTCCAAGGAAGTCACAGGAGAGGGATCGAGAGCATAATCGAAATAGAGACCGATCACATGGCAACGATGCCGGGAGGGATAGGGTACGCGAGAAAAGTGCAAGCCGAGGGCGAGAAGACTACTACGACAGAAGCCGAGACAGAGAGAAGGATAGGAGAAAGGGGAGGTGACCGACCTGAAACCCTCGGCACCATTCACCATTTGCCTGGGGCCATGAGCAAGGCCATATTTGAGCTGGGCTACACGCCCACCAGCAGCAGCTACATCAGTAGACATATTGCCGCACCAGGCAGGTTACCCTGGTCTGCCTCATGCTTCGTCTGTAATAGGAGTTGATTTTAAGTTGAGGTTTTCTAGAGAAGACTTGTTTGTAACTGGTTAAAATTTTGCGGATTAAGATGTACCCGATGTAGTTTATGCTCAAAACCAATGTTGGATACACCGGACCCAAGAATTGTTAAAATCAATGGTGGATACACCTATACCCAAATTGTTAGTATCAGACTACCGAGGTATGAACTGTGATTCTGTTTGGCGGGTTGGTTCGTGTGGATCTTGCACGGCGTGCGAGTACTGTTGACTCGTCGGCGCATGCGACGACAATGCAGGTTCCGACTAACGTGCACACGTGCACGAGAATGTGCTGTATCATGCTCTAGCATGCGAGCATGTGCGCTACTGACGTGGTGTGTTGCTAAGCTATTTGTCTATAGCTTTGGACACTTCGCTTTTGTACTAAAGATGGCATAGGTCTGAAAAAGTTGGACAATGTTGGAACAAAAGTTCGTCATTGTATATACTCCTATGTTGGAGTCTTGGAGCCGTTTGTTTCCTGACGATGGCGCGGACCATCTGATGGTAACCAATTTATCTCCAGATTTGCAGCCCGTTGTTAGCACGATGATGATGCAGGCCGGAGACAGGTTGGTTGTCACGCACTTGTAAAAATGGTGTCACGTCGTGTTATCAAAAAGAAGGCGCATTAGCACGCACCGGGTCTGAATCTTGCCCACAGTCCACAGATAGAAAAGAGGGAGGGAGGGAGGGAGAGAGACGGACTGACGGCGAGAGGTCACCAACCTGTTGCCTAGTTGTCTCTAGATACAGTTCGTTTATCCAGAGCAGACGCGCTGTCGTGTCAGCAAAGCACACGCCAACACGGACACGAAACGTGTGTGCGAGTGGCCCAGACATGGAATGGAATGGAGCGTTTCAGACGTACGACATCGTTAGCGGCAACAGCGACCCTGCTCTGCTTTTGCTAACACCGACCTGCCCCGCTAGAGCGAACCAGGGAAATCTACATTATTTTTTTTTTGAAAAAATGGCAGGAGCTCTGCCCTTCAATTAAGATTAGAAAAGAGTGGCTTTATGTACAAACAAAACAAGCAGCCCACCCAGGGCATTAGCAAAACAGGTCACATCAGTGAAATTTTGTTAGTAGTTTTCCATGTATTAGGATCCAGGCGAAGACCTTGCACTTGTTCTCTGTATGTGCTTTCCAAATGAGGTCACTACGAATTTTTGTGAAAGAGCCTCTGAATTGTGCGCGGTATGCTGAGCAGGTGGAATAAGTGCCATCCGGCGTCCATTTCCAGGTGATGGAGTCACTGGCACCTTGGGTGAGGTGTACATCTTGGATCCTGATCCAGAGGGAGACAAATTCCTCTACGTGGGTGGCGGTGGTGATATGACGTCGCAAGGAGCGCATCCAATTGTTGTTATGGAGTTCCTGTTGCACTGTTCTATTTTTTCTCTTGGCTAATTGGAAGAGGTTTGGGGCCAAAAACTTGGGTGCTTCCCCCTCAAGCCAGTTTGTGTGCCAGAAGCGAGCCTTTGCGCCGTCTCCGATGGTGACTATGGTTGAGGCATTGAACAGTAGGCGGTCAACATCATTGCAAGGAAGGTCCATCCCAAGCCATGGTTTGGAGTCTTCTGTCCATTCCTGCCACAACCAGCGAAGTCTAAGTGCACGACCAAACCTGTCCAGGTCTGGTACGCCTAGTCCTCCCAAATCCTTTGGTCGAGTGACCGTTGGCCAATTTACCAGACAATGTCCTCCATTTGCATTTTCCTCCCCTTTCCAAAGGAATGATCTTCTGATTTTGTCAATTCTCTTTCTTGCCCAAGCCGCCAAGGGGAATACAGTGAGGTGATAAGTTGGCATGGCCGAGAGAACCGAAGAGACAAGTGTTAGGCGCCCAGCCCTATTAAGCCATCCTCCTTTCCAACCAGGTAGTCGTCGCCCAATACGCTCAATGAGTGGCTGTACATGGATTTTTTGTACTGACCTGATATGAAGTTGGAGCCCCAGGTATTTGCAAGGGAACGTGCCTATGGAGCCGGTGAACGGGGATAACACTGAGTCAAGATCAACTTCTTCACATCTGATCGGATGGATGGAGCTTTTTTGCAAATTGATGTGGAGTCCAGAAAAATTCCCAAACGCTTCTAAGATTGTCTTGACAGCATCAACATCATCTCTTTGTGGGTTGATGAATATTGCCGCGTCATCTGCGTATAGTGAGGTTCTCCATTTCGCTGCTACAGGAGGCAAGGGGGTTATGATTCCCTGTTGGGTGGCCAAGTCAAGTAGTCGTTGTAGGGGATCCATGGCCAAGATAAAGAGCATGGGGGAGAGGGGGTCCCCTTGGCGGACACCTCTGGCATGGTTGAAGCTAGGCCCTTTTTGCCCATTAAGGAGTGCGCGTGAGGTGGCCGTTCGGAAGAGGATAGAGACCCATTCGCGCCATCGTGACCCGAAACCAAGGGCTTGCAGTACCTCCAATAGGTAGCCCCAATTGACAGTGTCAAATGCCTTTTGGATGTCCAGCTTCATGAATAAGGTTGGCAGCTTCAACTTGTGGAGTTTACGTACTGCGCCTTGGACATATAAGAAATTGTCATGGATGCTTCTCTTTTTAATGAAAGCACTTTGGCAGTTGGAGACCAAGGAATTCAGATGTGGTGCCAATCTGTTTGCCAGCAACTTTGAGAAGATTTTTGCAATGCTATGAATGAGGCTGATAGGCCTAAAGTCAGTTACCCGTAAGGCTTCTGATTTTTTTGGTAGGAGCACAATATTCGCTGAGTTCAGCATCTCAAGACCTTGGGAGTTCAAGTTGAACAGGCAATGCAATGCGGCCATAACGTCTTCCTTTATTGTCTCCCAACATGCCTTAAAGAAAGCGCCAGTGAAACCATCTGGACCCGGTGCTTTGTCTGGTGGCATGGACTTTATAATAATCTCAACCTCTTCCTGTGTGAACGGAGCTTCAAGCTGTGACAGGTCATGCGCGATGTACCCTAGAGCCTGCCAATTAAGGGTTGTGTTCCTTGGGGCTGTGTAACCAATGTGATCTCTGAAATAATCTGTCACCACCCTTTCTTTTGCCTCGTGGGTCACAGCAACTCCTGTGTCCGACTGAAGGCAGTGGATATAATTTTTTCTTCGGCGCGTATTGGCTCTAATATGGAAGAACTTTGTATTGGCGTCACCACAACGGATATATGTGAGCCTCGACCTTTGCCTGATCCTCGATTTTTCAATGGCTGCAAGCCCTACACTACGGGCTTTGAGACGCCGGCGGAGATCGAGCTCTTGGGCTGTAAGCACCCTAGCTTCTTGCGCCAGCTCTAGTTGTAGCAAAACCTCCTTGACAAGAGCTAATTGCAGTTTGGTGTCCCTGATTTTCTCTTTCCGCCAGCGCTTGATGGCCTTTGCAGTGCGTGCCATTTTGATGTGCAAGCGCTTCAGGGGGAGTGTGGAGTGGACCTGTCTGTTCCATACCTCATTCACCAATTCCTGGAATCCTTCAACCCATGTCCAAAAATTTTCAAAGCGAAAAGATGAGTCTTTGTGATGGTCCAATTCCCCCTGGAGGAGCAAGGGAGTATGGTCTGACATGAGGGACGGCAATGAGTGCAGGAAGCAGGCTGGAAAGATGAGCTCCCATTCAGGGGTGCACAGGAGTCTATCAATCCTGGTTAAGGTCGGGTTGTCTTGCTCATTGCTCCAAGTGAAGCGTCTACCATTTAATTTTATCTCTTTGAGTCGTAAGTGATCAATTGCCGCCTTGAAGGAACCCATCAGGCGTCTGTTGAGATTTGAATTGTTTTTGTCCTCCGCTCCGCTTGATAGATAAGGTTGAAGTCCCCTAGGATGAGCCACCTGTTGTGCTCTGGAGGTGGGATGCTTCGTAGTTCTTGGAGGAACTGAAGCTTGGCATCGTCGCCTTGCGGACCGTAGACCACTGTGATTTGCCACTTGACCGCGTCCGCTCTCATGGTGATTGTCGCAGTTATGGCGTTTGCAGTTAGCACCACTTCCGAAAGATCAAAAAAATCTTGGTTGACTGCGAGCATAATTCCTCCTCTTGTTTGTGCAGCCGGCAGCGTCACGAAAGAGTTGGAGAATTGTGGACCAACTGTACGGGTAATGGTATTCCGGTCGACACTCTGCAATTTTGTTTCCTGTAGACATACTATGGTTGCACCCGTGGATCTCACCAGCTCATTGACTGCATCTTGCCGTGCACCGTCATTCAGTCCTCTAACATTCCAGTTCAATAGCTGACAGTTACGTTGTGCCATAAATAACCATCTGTGGCCCCTGTTTGAGAGATAGGAATGCAGAGAGAAGACCTGCAGCAGCCATCCTTGAAGCACAAGAGGAGAAAATAAACGTGGTGTTCCACAGGCTATCTCCAATTGCTTGGAGAAGTAGCGTCAGGTTCACAAAATTTAACAAGGCAGAGAGAAGAGCTGCAGCACACAACCATGTAGCTCCAAAGGATATCATTGCATTCCTTAGGTGGGTTTCAGTTGGACAGGTACATGGAGTCGAGGAAGGTAGACAGTGCCGGTGAAGCTGAAAGCCAGAGGCAGCCGGCCTGGAGGCGCTAGTGCAAGCAGAAAAACAACGACCAACTAGAAGACAATTCCTGAACGGACGCGATGGTGACTGAAGGCCCCTGGCTACCACCATGGTCGCTCTCAGGTACAGACGCTGGGCTGATATGGCTTTTAGGACCTTGCTGGTCCTAGACGAAACATGCTGAAATGTAATTGTCATTGATACAAAAGCAAGACCCATGACAGATAGTGAACATCAGAACTAGGCCTGAGCAGTTGAGGCCGCCGGCGTGCTGTCAAGGCCGCACAATGCTGCGATGGCCTTGATCGTCGTGTCTGTGAGGGGTCCCTTGAAGAGGTCGATGTAGCGCAGCATGAGGTCATCGGCCGATAGCCCTTCTTCCTCGACGATGCCCATCTTCTTCATGAGGACCTGTCTTGCCTTCGCTTGTGCATCGCCTTTGGGCCAGGACATGGCCGCAATGCGAACGCTTCTGCGGGGAGGCACAGCAGCTTTCCTCCGCCGCAGAGTTGGGGAATCCCGGCGTCGAGGAGCTTGTAGGAGAGGCTGTGGCAGTGCACGCGCTATGGACTGGACGAATGTCGACGCCGCAGTCGCAGCTCGCGTTACGGAGCCGGCCTGGGCCGACCTCGGGGAGGCTCGGTGCCGACGCGTTGTTGGTGAAGAGGTCGGCATGCATGAGGGGCTCCCCCTAGGGGCCCCTGGTCCGCGTGCCCGGCGCCTAGTGTAGACAAGTCCCGGGCGGAAACGCAGGACTTGCGTACAGCTCGGCGGGGGCCGTGGTGCTGCCGGCGTCCGCGGCGCAGGTGATCCACACTGTGGTGCTGACTGGGCGTTGCCGAGTTCCCTGCACTGGGGTTCTGTTGGATGATCGACTCTTTGCAATTCTAGCTCCCTGTGATCTGGGTCCTCATTGACAGGTGGGCCTTCAGTGGTAGGAGATGCCGGCCTGTGAAGCAATGGTGGGTCAGGTGAAAATGAGCCAAAAGCGCAAGCCGAGCCTGAAACTGGAGGTGGATGCGGCGAGCGGCTGTTGCTGTCATCAGGTGTTCCAGGTCTGCACCTCTGAAGATTGTTGCTGGTGCCTTCAGGAGTATGCGCAGATTGTGAGAACGATGGTTGTTATTCTTGTCATAATATGGTAGCTGACAACAAGTGTTTTCTTCTGGATGGTCTATCGAATGCTGAGAATTTGGCACTGCTATCTGAATCGGAAACGGTATGTCACACTTTTGTATCTACCCTATTTTAGTGCCATGTTATTTCTGCTGTACTATCTGTATCCACTTGTGTGCATTCACAAAGCTGCTCAGCAATTGACTTCATCATGTTCACACTGAGACTAACTATTACTTCATCCTTATTT
>DXKC01000256.1:0-10840 GCA_031170775.1 Cymbopogon citratus
ATAGGAGTCGTCACGCCTTGCTAGAGGCCGCTGTCAACTATTTGGGCGAGTAGGAGTACTCGGCCCATGTCTATGTGTGTGTGAACCCATAGGGTCACAAGCTTAAGAGACTGGAAGCCTAATTTGGGTTGGGTTGGACCCAAATTAGAGAATGCTTAGGGTTACTAATGGGCCTCTAATTTGTAAGCTCATTAGGGACGCCTATATAAGTAAGGGGTAGGGGCGCGGCCAGGGTTACTCCATGCCTTTTGGCAGCCGTTGTCATCCTCCCCATGCTCACGCCTTCTGTTCCTCGCAGACCTAGCAGTCTGGAGGCGCACCCCTTCTTCCCTGCACGTGTGGAATACCTCAGAGGTGCTGCATCTAGAGCACAAGGACGAACCACATGAAGGGGATTGCGAACACATGGCTTTTTCCATAGCCATTGTGTAGCGTCTTTGTGTGTGATGAGTGATTGTCAACAAGGTCCAACACTTGTGGTTTGTCAGTTGATGGGTGGTTCTACTAATCACGGGCACAGGGTTGTGTGTCGAAATGGTGTCTCGTGGCTTGTGTTATGCAGGTGTGGAGTCCGAGGGCAGTAGCAACAGTCGGGAGAAGGTCAAGCGGGCGTGCCGTGCTGACGGACCGTAGAGGTGAAGGGCGGATGTGGTGGCTTGGACCGAGGGTCCAGACGGCTGGGTGCTAGCCGTAGTGGGTGACACTTGGGACTTCGACAAGTGCAAGATGATACGACGGGGGATCCGTGCATGGAACGTACTCACGAGGAGGTTTGGTAGTTTGGCATCAAAACCATAGGCGAAGGTTTGGAGGTTTGGCCTCAAAACCATCGGCGGAGGTTTGGTGGTTTGGCCTCAAAACCATCGGAGGGGGATGCGTGTGCGGCACGCTACTCATGGAGGAGGTTTCATGGGTTTAGCCTCAAAACCCAGGGTGAGTCCCGCACGGACGGATAGCACGTGGCGGCATCGGGAATATTGCTCGGAGCAAGGCTACCGGTGAGGAGGCGCGGTGGCTGTCGGATCAAGTTATCAAGAGTTGGAGAAGATTGCCCAGGCGGTTTAGTTTAGCTCAAGTTATCTCAAGGGCATTATGGGGCTGTCCAAATGTATCCCTTAAATAGAGGTGGAAACTCCCTTCTCCCCTCACCTCTCCAGTTTTAGATTTTCTCCTTCTAGTGGCTAGGTTTTCATCTCCTTCCCCCATGGATTGCTAGAGAGAGGCTACAATCTTACTTGTTCCCTTTGTTCGTAGGAAGCGCACCCCTAAGTGTGTGTGTGCCCTCTGGGATTTTGGAATCATGGCTGGAGTTCGCGATTGAATCATGTTCCTGATGTTCTTCACGAGTTCATCTTTTATCCCTTCGAGAACTTTGTGATTTCTTCATTTCTAGAGCTTTTTGATCCGAATATTTTGTGCTGACTTGATCTATGAAGTGAGTAGAGGCTTTCCACCGAAGAAACTGCTCTGAAACCTCACGAGATCAAAGATCCATGGATTTCTTGCTCTAGGTCTCCCAAGATCCATTTTCTCCTTTTCTTTGATTTCTCTTGATTTACTCCGATCTGAGCGATGATCTGTTAGAGATAGCTCCTGAACTCTATCAGCATCCTACCTACCAAATTTGGTTGTAGTTGGACTTGATTTGGAGGAAATCCATGGATTCGGGGATTTTTCCTGTGGCTGGTCGCTAGAACCGGCTAGGTCGGTTTGAGACTCGGCTAAGCCGGCTTGGACCCAGCTAGGTCGATGTTGCAATCAGCTAAGCCGACTGGTTGCAACTGGCTAGGCCGACTGGTTGCAATCGGCTAGGCCGACTGACCTGTGACAGAACCAGCTCGGCTAAGCCGGCTTTGCAATCGGCTAGGCCGACTGGTTGCAACCGGCCAGGCCGACTGTTGCAACCGGCCAAACCGACTGAACAGACTCCAGTGCTATTTGAGTTGGTTTTCGTGTTGTCGAACTCTGTTTCTCGCACTGTCAGTTCCCACAGGTTTCTGTTTCTGTCCGGAACTTTTCTATTGGGTGCTATTTGATTTCTGGGGGAAAAAAGTGAAAGAGCCAAGGATCTCCATCACATCTTTTTGAGAGTTGAAAAATTTGAGGCTCCCATTCACCCCATCTCTGGTCGCCGTTACCCGTCCTACAGGGATTGACGTGACGTACGACCACGCATCTGCATTGCCTACTGCGACGTGTATGACTACATTGAGTTGTCTTCCGCTACACCTGCGCGTCTAGTGGTAATCCTGTGACCTGTAACTAGTAGTAGATCCTAGTTTATGAGGTAGAATTTTTTGTTTGGTGGCTAGCGTAGCATCCTCATAACCCTAAACCTTTTACCCTCTTTTCAAATCATATAATGTTGATCTCTTGATTCGGCGACCCATAATGGAGCCTTAGGCTTGTCTATTGACATAGGGTAATCCCCGTAACTGGGTCCCTCCCAGGTGGGTGTTTCGACGGTTGTTTTGCTAGTTCGCCTAAAAACTAGCAGATGGTTATCATTGACTATGGCTATAGCTAAAAGATGGAATTGGATACCCGAGATCTGACAGAGACTTAAAAGAAGGTCATTCCTTGTTGGATCCTACTCTACTCTGCCACAAAATGATCTGGCCCTTGTTTAGATTGCAAATGCTTGAAAAATTTGGCACTGTAGTACTTTCGTTTGTATTTAGTAATTATTATCTAATTATGTACTAACTAGGCTCAAAAGATTCGTCTCCTGATGTACTATCAAATACATATGGTTGTTCATTATTATAAAAGAGCAATTAATTATATTTTTATCTATATTTACTGTTCTATGTACGTATGTGTCTGTAGATTCGATACGATAAAAAGAGTGTAAATACTTGCAACTTGAAGGCAATCTAATCTAGGCCCTCATCCGACAGATGGATGTAGCGTTTGGTGGATGAATTCATTGAGACCCATCCACATCATGCATGCATGATGCAGTCATTGATTAGCTGGCAGAGTCAGCCAAGCAAATATGGTGTGGTAGCTTGCACTTCAAAGCCTGCTGCAGTCTGTCAGCACGTAGTACTGTAGTAGAGAGAGCGGACGAGCGTTCACTACAGAGAAAGCAGGATCCATGATCCGGCTGCAATCACCATTAATTTGCATGTCCTTTTAGTTGTCCATTAAACTCGCCTCAATAAAAGTTATATTCGTCGCCGCATCAATAAATAAATATACTGTTAGTATTAATTTTTGCTGTGCATGACGATAATACATGGGCCGGAGGGGTATGAGCAACTTGATTATAAAGAAAGAAACCTTGGAAATTCCTGTGTCCTTTACTTGATTAACTAATTGGGTTTCTGTTTTTGTCTCTCTCGAAGCAGCATTATTGTGGCAACTACAAATGAATGTAGATAAAAATTTATGAGGTCCAAAGGGTATTGTAAATTAAGCGTTGGGCAATCTTATATTCAAGCCCCGATTTGATAAAAATTGCATATGCATTGATGACGAAACAATGTGATGATTGTGTTTGTATTAAATTTTATATTTATCTCTTTAATGCTATATGGAGTTGTTTGGTAGGATTTCATTGGAACAGAATTGGCCCAAATAAAATTAATCATGTGCCTGTTAATATTGGACGCATACGTTCCTGAAAACTTTTCAGTGCCCAACAATCTTTGTTAACTTATTCAGGGCTCTCCTCGGCTAATTTATCTGGCCCAACAAGCCCGACCAAGAGGCAACAAATTTGTGGCCTACACTGCTTTACTGCCTACACCAGCAACTAATAATCAATCTTAAACTCCTATAAAGCTAGGACCCACTAGCTAGCCTATTTCTCTAGCATCTCCTTAAGCCACATCATCCACCTCCTCTACTTATAATCCTTACAAAGTGGACAACAGTTTTTAGAAATGCATGCACATGCACTATCCTTGCAGTTTCTCATGTGATCCCGTAGCGAGTCCACCTATTTGATTCCTCGGCTTCCAAGACTACCAACAGCCACAGGCCTGTCCCTTTGGACTCACACAATAGAAAAGTTCAATTGCTCAACTTCTTTGCCGCACGCTCCTATATAAGCAAAGCAATACAGCAATGACTCGCGCGACCATATGCCTTTCCTCATGAAGGATTGAGATCCATTTTTTTAGATTGTTAGATTGGAGTTTGCAATGTAATTGTTGGTAATCCCGTTCTTTATCATTTCTAACTGTTTGCCACTTTCAAGAATTTTCTCTCAAGGTAGCAAATTACAAATTCTAACTGATGACATGTTTTTTGTTTTCTGATTGTGTACTTCACAGGTTGAAGTATTGGTTTATATGATAATTATATCCCATTGTTCATTGAAACACACATCCCGGTATTTCGTTTGAAGATTTAGTTCGGCAATCTTTAGTACAACATTTTCTATATATACTGTTCGAATTATAATTTGTTTTTTTTTACCTTTTAGATTTCATCCAATCTATCAAGTATGTAATTAACTCCAACCACAAGGTATATAGAGATGCTTATCTGACTTCCCCTCAAATATAATATAGGGCAAAGCACTAAGGAGTTTTAGATGGTAATATGTTTCAATTCTATGTCCATAAATTTTTATCATGTATAATACTATACAAAATTCCTGCAACAACGCGCCCGAACAACATAAGCACGTGAATAAACAATCGTGCAGCTCAAGAACAAAAAGCATTGGTCCTGGTGCTCAGCAATGAATCAATTCGAGAATTAAGTTTACTGCATCCTCCTTTTACTTCATGCTCCATTTGGTCTTTTTATATTAAAAAAAACTATGATTCACTTCATTATTCTTCTCCACTTTGTTTGCTGGACTACCAAACCGAGTTCATTTTTCTACATGTTTCATTTGGTCTTTTTAAAAACTTTGATATTGAGAGGTCATCTCAAATTATTCTTTAAATTTCTACAGCAACGCGCGGAGAATCACCTAGTATAGATGGATGCAAAGCCATTCACAATTGTCTTGATCTTTGATGTGACTTCGATAACAAGTTAACAATACATTGAATTTTTTTAAAAGTTCAACACACTGTATTTGGATCTATCTCCTCAACTAAGGGCCGGGAGTGGTAATTTTCTTTTTCTTAAAACAAACCTATTTTTCTCACGAACAAAAATGAACCCAAATTATGTCCAAAGCGATGTTTTATGTGGTTACTGTAATGATGACATACTGATACCGCTGCGGCATTGATTTTGGGAGTACAGCCTTCGTATAATTGCAGCTACGTGTCTTTGTAGCTCAGTTGCATTTAATTAATTCTTGCGCTTGCCACTAGCCGTGGCTAGTGGCGCTGCTCGTTGTGGCGTGCGGACAGGGGGCATGGAGGCCATACTGTGCTGAGCTTCCCTTTGGCCGCCTCATCGTTCTTGCGCGTCGTGAGCCAGTGAGTGCATGATGTGCAGGAGTCCATCTATCGATGCCTTCCACCAAGACCAATGGAGGAAGCTCACCGACGCCAAGGACATGGACGGGGTGAAGGAGTTGTGTGGGTGTGCAGTTCACATGTTCGACGAATTGTCACAATGGCGGTTAACTTACCTGAAAAAAATGAAGGTGACTCTATCCAAGCCAAGCCAGTCAACCAAACACAACCGGATCATTTAAGCAACCAAACATATCCATGTTGGCTTGATAGGGTCTGGCTTTATTTTTACTAGCTAGACTGCTTTAAGAAATGAACCAAACACACCATAGTGATGTGATAAGCTAGGAGCCACCTTTTATGTGTCAACATCGGCTGAGGCGCTCGTTGGCGAAGGGCTTGTCCGCCTTCATCCTGCAGGCCGGTTTGAGATCCCTTGGCACCGATGCGTGGACGGCATCCTCTCGGACCCGTACTCCTACTTCAATGTAGATATGAGGCCGGCCGTCAAGCCAACGCCGAGGCATCTACGTGAGACCGGTGGCTGCATAAGGAGGTACACTCCAAGATGGATGTTATTGTCCATCTAGTCGATGGCACAACATGAACACCGCAGCTAGCTAGCCTGCCATTCATTCGCAAGCTTCTGGCCATCAAGTGCAGGTACGTACCGTCCTTCATCTTACTAGATGGCGCCTGGCGGCTGCCTCGTAGACGTCGCCTCCAGATGCAGTTTCGTCATAGGGAAGTGCAGGCAATGCGCAGACATTGCACTGTGTTGGCTTCCACCTTCCTCGTTGCTGTCACACGACGATCCCATCTGGCTCGTGGAAGGGAAAGTAAATTATTATATTTACCTTCTAGACACGTAGATTTTAATATAATATATTTTATTTATTTTCTTCCATTTTTATATTCAATAATGGCAAAGGTGGGTATTTTTGGAGAAAACAATATGTACTGTGGTGTTCACCGCCACCGCTGCTGCTGGAGCCGCCGACTCTGGTGCCGGAGGCAACAATGGTTCCCATGGATGACACCAAAGGGTACAAACTGAATCCATCTCTAGTACTATTTGCGATGTGTACTGTGGTGTACGTTTTAGGAACTCCTAAAGTGGTCGGTAGGAGATTCCCTTGAGCGATGCTAGAAACTGCTACATTTGTCGGTAGCAGATTCCCTTGTGCGATTCATGTTTCATTCTTGCTGCTGTAAAATGACTAAATATTTAACAATCCAAAAACTTTATAGGTTTTCCTTTTCGGCTGGTAGCTTTGCTGCGTCATTTAAACCAAATTTTTTAAAGGATTGTGGTGCCAACTACAAGATCTGGCGCTCTAGATCTATGCTGTGGTTTATCGCTATGCGCTATGAGCATGTGATCAAGGGAAAGCACACTGAACCGCCTCTTACCGTTGAGGAAGAGAGCAAGTTCAATGAGGCAGATAACTTGCTCAAAGTGGCTCTTTAGTGTCATAGATGAGGGTGTGGTACCACTGTACATGGATATGCCTATGGGCAAGGACACGTGGGATGCTCTTTAGGCCAAGTTGTTCAGGGTTCCTGACGCTGGCAGTGAGCTGTACCTCATGGAGCAGTTCTGTGACTTTAAGATGGTTGATGACCGATCTGTAGTCGAACAAGCTCATGAGGTATAGATGCTGGCCTAGGAGCTTGAGAACAACAAGTGTGTGCTGCCCGACAAGTTTGTGGCCGCCGGTATCATCGCTAAGCTGCCACCTATTTGGAGGGACTTTGCCACTTCCCTAAAGCACACGAGGCAGGAGTTTAGTGTGACTGACCTCATTGTTTCTCTAAGTGCTGAAGAGAATGCGAGGGCAAAGGACACTCGTGGCAAGAAAGTGCATGGGGAGGGAGGCTCTAGCACCAATCTGGTGTAGAAGAGAAACTCCTATGCTGCCCGCAGGAAGAAGAAGAACTCTCACTCTCAGGCTGTCAAACCTCAGCCCGCGACATTTGAGAAGAAGAGCAAAGAAAGGAGCGGTAACTGCTTTGTGTGCATTGGTTTTGACCATTGGGTAAAAGAGTGCCCAGACCGCAAGGATAAGCGGAAAAAGACTGCCAACATGGTTGTTAGCAAAGCTAGAGCATCTAGGTATGATAATTGTTGACCAGCGATTCTTTCAGTTTATCTCTCGCCTGAATGATGGGTTGACACCGGGGCTAATATTCATGTATGCGCTGACCGTTCCTTGTTTTCTTTTTACCAGCTGACTACAGATTCAGAGTTCTATACCCTAAACCCTGTAGCTCACTAATCAGAGTTCTATATAGCACTGCATCCCTATGACAACAGATTGGAAGTAAGAAACAGCTCTGTATGAGAGGGTGCTGATGCTGCGGTGGGTGGTGGAATGATGAACGAAGAGGAGTTGGTGTCCACGAGCCATGGCCTGGGCGCGAGTCTAGTGCTGCTGCTGCTGCTATTCAAGAGTGTCGTAGAGGTGGAGGTATACCTCGTCGGAGCAGCAGCCCAGGCTCGCTGGTATGTGGTGCGGCAGCGGGGAGAACTCGCAGACTGCGCTAGCTGCTGCGGGGTGACGTCGGGAGGCAACCCCTCCTCTGCGCCGCCACGTGCCGGATCGAGGCCTAGCAACAACTCTCCACGAGGCCTTCAGTTTCCTCAATTAAAAACAGCTTTGCAGAGTCAGTTGGCTTTACAATACAATTTCTAGGGCCTCGTCTGGTACGTGTTTACAGCGTACCGCCACTAGAAGGCTGTTTTCTATGGGCCCCGTAGAAATTTATGACTAGAGCTAGAGGAGGTTTGGTATGAAAAGGTAGCCCAGCCACCTCTGTAGTGGCTCACCAGCCTCAGAGAAAAACCTAAACCACAAGGTATTGTTTGTAAGCTTGTCCACAAGGTATTGTAAGCTTGTCCATGGGCTGGCAATCAACGTTTTAGAAATAGAAAACCTAAACCACAAGTTTTTATCCTACAGACCCATTAATTAATTCATATCTACACGAACTAGGTGCAGTATTCTAATCCAATAAGCTGTGGGACCCTGTTGGTTGGCAGCAATATAATAGTTCCAACCATCATACCTCTCATGTGTAATTAAAGATTGCCATCGATCCCCTGGCATGCATGCCATGCCTACATAAAGAGACGTATATGCTGCTGATATCCTCACAAAGAAGAGAATGGCTCTCACCGCAAGCACTAACCAATCTTTGCTCGACGCCGAGCTGGAGCTCTGGAACACCACCTTTGGCCACATCAAGTCCATGGCACTCAAATCCGCGCTGGACCTCCGTATTGCAGATGCCATCCACAACCATGGTGGCAGTGCCACCGTCCCCCAGATAGTCGCGACGGTCAAGCTCCACCCATCAAAGATCCCTTGCTTTCGTCGCCTCATGCGCGTGCTCGCAGCCACCGGCATCCTCATCGCCGAGAAACCGTCGTCGGGCAGCTGTGAGCTCGTGTATGTGCTCACGCCATTGTCCCGCCTCCTCGTCGGCTCGCAGACCCTAGCTCCTTTCAGTGCCATGATACTCCACCCGAGCTTTGTCTCCCCGTTCTTTGAGCTCGGCACATGGTTCCAGCAGGAGCTGCCGGGTCCATGCGTCTTCAAGCACACGTACGGGCTGACCTTGTGGGAGCACGCCACCCGTGACGCATCCTTCGACGCGCTCGTCAACGACGCCATGGCCTCGGACTGCCACTTCATCATGGACATCATCTTCAACGAGTGTGCAGATGCATTTCAGGGGATAAGCTCCCTGGTGGACGTCGGTGGGGGTCTCGGCGGAGCTGCCCAGGCCATCTCAAAGGCCTTCCCCGATGTCAAATGTAGCGTTTTGGATTTGGACCACGTTGTCGCTAAGGCTCCAAGTGGCACGGACGTGCAGTACATCGCCGGCGACATGTTTGAGAGCGTTCCACCGGCGAATGCTATGTTCTTGAAGGTATATATATCTACTGCTCGATCTACAGTTATTTCCTTGTTACTGCTGGTCTTGATAGATTGTTATTTGTACTACATTTATCTTATGTTCAGCCTTAAAGGATGGAATTGTGAACTAAATATACATGGCACCAGTCTCATAGTTTGGAACCATGTCTCAAGCCTAGCTACATCATACATGCTAGACTACTAAGCTGGCTCCTTGAGCCCTGCATGCTTATTAGGATTCGGTGGTAATAATCAGCATTCTCGCTGCAACTTAATTTTTCGGCTGCGGCTGAAAGAACTGAATTGTCATTGTACTGTAATTACACTGCAAACAGCTAGCTGCAGCGAACCGGCTAGCTCAATGTCGGTCACAGGCTTAGTACTAGTTGGCTTGAGGTTTCACGCTTCCACGTTGGCACGGTGCATGATCCTTGGTTGAGGTGGGTGCACACATGGTAAATGCGAGATGATTAACACAAATGTTATTTTTGTCATGGGCGCAATGAATATGTAGCTTCGTCCCTAGGTTAGTGCGGAGTGTGTGGGTTGTGTGCGCGTCCAGGTTGTATGAAACGAAGGACCCCACCTGACACCATAGATGCTCACTGAGGGAGCATGGCCTGCCTAAAGTCGGGCCTAGTACAGACCAGTTAATAATAGTGCCATCACATGCTAACCCACGGGCTTAGAGCAACTCCAGTGGGGGGCCTTAAATTAAGGCCTTAAAACTCTATTTGCAAGTTTGGCTAAAAAAAATAGGGACTCAAATTGAGATCCAACTCCAGTGGAAAAAAACAGACCAAGCCCCTACCTCTCATGGGCCCAATTGTCAGCGAACATAACACCAAATCCATTCGCACTCTTCCCCCCCACGCCCGGCAATCCGCGCTGCACGCTGCCCGCTTGCTCCGGCTGCCCGCCCGCCACCACGCCTGCTCCGGACTCTGCTCGCCACAGCCGCGCCTTGCCCTGCCGTCCTTGCGCCCTCCTCCTTGTCATCTGCACTAGTACATATCCGTAGCCGGCGCTGCCGCCGCCTCCGTCGATTTGGATTCGCAGCGGCGGCCACAGCAGCACTAGCACCAGCATCCAATCAAAGCAACCAGCCAGTCGCGGGTGTACCTGACCTCCTTGCTGCACCCGCTGCAGAGCTCCTCAAGGGTGCACTCCACCCAGCGCTCCAGCGGCGGCGCCTTGCGCACGACGTAGCTGGAGAACTCGGCGAGCGTTGCTGCAGGCGCTGTACACTTTCTTGACCGGTTCGCCCCTCGCCGTCGGTGGCGGGCAAGGCGCGCCGCAGGCCTTCTCGCTTTGTGCCACCCTGCCAGACACCGCCGCGTCCTCGCCGCCACGGTCATCCCTGTTCTCCTGTTGGTCCAGCAGTGCCTGCACGCACGCAAGCGAAAGCTAGAGACGGTAAGCACAGCACCACCTTGCGTGCACGCAACAAGAATTAGTGGTGCCATGAACGGACGGACCTCATAGGCCTCATTGATGGCCTGGACTCCGGCGGGTGCTTGTCGGGGTGCCATTGGCGGACCAGGC
>DXKC01000257.1:0-16608 GCA_031170775.1 Cymbopogon citratus
AGATCGCTCCGGCGTCGTCCCGCGGCCTCCTCACCTCGCTTCCTGAGGTAACCACAGCTGCTCTGCCGTGTGCCATGTCTCTCTGTTTCTTGCAAAATTTATCAGATTTTATTAATGTTCTGAAATGTTGCTTCTTTTTTTTTTGAAGATTTTTATCAACACTGGGGTGATGCTGAGCTACGTGTCGAACCTCGCCTTCTCGGGGCTGCCCGTGCACCTGTCATGGCGGGTGATGTTCGCGGCGGGCGTGGTGCCCACGGTGTTCCTGGCCGCCGGCGTGCTCACCATGCCGGAGTCGCCGCGGTGGCTGGCCATGAAGGGCCGCGTCGCCGAGGCCAAGGCCGTGCTCGACAGGACGTCGGACACGCTCGCCGAGGCCGAGCAGAGGCTGCTCGAGATCGAGGACGTCGTGGCGAACAGCAGCGGCAGCGGCGACCGCGGCGGCGGCGGCGCGTGGAAGGAGGTGGCGACGAAGGCCGGGGTCCGGCGCGTGCTAGCCATCGTGCTGGCGCTGCAGTTCTTCCAGCAGGCGTCGGGGATCGACTCGGTGGTGCTGTACGGCCCGCGCGTGCTGGCCATGGCCGGCGTCACGTCCAACACCTTGCTGCTCAGCCTGAACGTCCTCTTCGGCGTCGCCAAGGCCGGCTCCATCCTCGTGGCCATGGCGCTGGCCGACCGCGTCGGGCGGCGCCCGCTGCTGCTGGTCAGCACGGGCGGCATGACGGCGGCGCTGCTCGTGCTGGGCTCCCTGTTCGCGGCTTTCGCGGGGGCCAAGGACGACGCCGCGGTCGCCGCGGTGAGCGTGGCGGCCGTCGTGGCGTTCGTCGTGGCCTTCTCCGTCGGTCTCGGCCCGCTGGCGTGGGTGTACAGCTCCGAGATCCTCCCGCTCCGGCTGCGCGGGCAGGGCGCCGGGCTCGGCACCGCCATGAACCGGATCATGAGCGGCGTCGTCACCATGACCTTCATCTCGCTCTACCAGGGCATCACCATGGCCGGCGCGTTCTACCTCTACGCCGCCATCGCCGCCACGTCGTTCGTGTTCGTCTACGCATGCCTGCCGGAGACCAGAGGCCGGAGCCTCGAGGACATGGAGGAGCTCTTCCATACCAAGTGATTTAGTATGTGCTGATCCAGCCACCATTGGTTCAACTCTCGATTCAGTGGCGTTGAAGATTTGCCATTGTTGGAGCTGGTTTCGATTTTGGTCGTTAAGTTGTATGTATATTCAGTTGCAACATTGTATTGAAAATCGATTGTTTGAGCGGATCTCTCTTTCGTTTTTTTTTTGACAACAAACGTACTGAAGAGCTGTGTTAGGTGCTTGATTCTCCAATCCGGGGGTTGGAGTGATCGGATGAATCTAACAAGCAGTGAACCAGATCTTGATTATCCGATAAAAAATATGTCTTGAAGATGTAATCGATCAGTTACAGCCTGAGCCATGAGAACTGAGGTGGAGTCTTGCATAGCAGCTGTTATGCAGATGTTTTCCGGCGGCTGAGCTGGGTGTTGATGATGAAAACTCCAATTCCTGCTTTTCTGTGGAATAAGGATGCTTGATTCAGCAAAGTTGAAGCATCCGTGTAGCACCTAGAGCCATTTAGCGATGGACAAAGGATACTGTATCTGCGTGTGCGTGGCAATGGACCTGTCCATCTGGCTTGGCGGGGAGGCATTTCCTGAAATTGGAACATTCATACCTGCACGTGCAGTTTGTAGAACACTGTTCGTTTGTTGACGGTTCCTGAATGGTAGTGCAGGTCGTAGTATGAGTGCTTGTATTAGAAGTATATCTTGTCGTGAAGTGATCATGCCACTGTGTGTGTGATGGTGGCGTTCTCCTATTCTCGACTCGTTGTGTTAAATCTGTTGTCATTTCGGCCTTCCAAAGATACCACAAAGTGTTTAGTATTTTATTAAAAAGTTGATTAGAGATGGAGGAGGGAAGTACTGCTTGGAGGATGAGTTGCACACCATCTTGTTCTTAAGGGAGGTGGTCAGTACGAAGGGGTGGACTTGTGGAAAACCAAACTGCCTGTGGTCGTTGAATGTGGAAGAACAGATGTGCATCATCTTCTACTACTACACCACAAATAGTACAATGCCTGTAAATGTTAACACTATACCTCACTACCTTTCTCCAGTTGCTAGAGCTCTTCTGATCAGTCTCTAAGTTAATGTTTTAACCGGCAGGGGAATATCTTTGATTTTCTAAGATTTCTGCAAAAAGAACGTAGCATGTTGTGTGATGCGTTTCTGGACCCCTGCTGAGGGAGTTGGATTAGTTTATTGACTTAGATGCCTATAGATGTGTTTGGTGGAGCAATTTCCATCTTTGGCATGGACCCATCTAAGGGTATCATTTTCTTGACTTGTCACCGTGTCTAAGATGTCAGCGAATCAGGATGCCACAGTTCAAAAACCGTAGATGGAAGAGGAAATTGAGTAACCGTAAGAGCATATGGTCATGTATATTTTCCCATACAGTGAGCTCCTTTTTCACATGCAAAATAGAGGACCAGAAGATAGACCTTGTACTAGAGTGGTTGGCTATCCAAAAAATGGAAGTAAGCTAATATTTAGCTTTAAGGATAACAAAAAGCATAGGATTTTTTTTAAGGAGCAACATTCCAGGCAGCCTGGATGAGTAGGCTTTTGTTGGTCTTATTGAGACCTCTAATTCCTAATCCTCCGTTCTCCTTTGGCTGCCAAATGTCATCCTAGGATCGATAAGCCATGGGGTAGGTTGGGTTGTCTTCCTGCACTCCAATCCACCAGAATTTCCTTATGATGTCATTAATTTCGCCTATAAAAGACTTAGGGAAATACGTACTGATGCTTGCATAGTAATTAATGACATTCACAATCCTACTCTTTGGTGGATGCATTCTGGATTGCTATGACTTTGTTTCCAAGAGTCAATGTTTTTGGATTGCTATGGCTTCGTTTCCAAGAGTTGATGTTTGCACTATAAGAGTTAATAAACCAATACGTACTGATGCTTGCATAGTAAAGAAAACATGTGTTTCACCCATAGAATGCATGGTGAACCAATTGATGGACGTTTTCAGAACCAGTGCAATCGAGTGTAGATCTCTGGTCACTCGGAATTGCTCATAGTCTTGGTGTTTCGGATGATGCCTCATTTGAATATCTTCCTACAAACCGCACATGTATATTTGGTTGAAGAACACAGAGCACTTCATCCAAACTCGCATACTAAAAAAATGGCAAGACCAACTATGATCAATATTGTTATATGTCTTCCCATGAAGGAGGATCCACATTTGGGGGAATGCAAGTAAAAGGCCATGAAGGAGGAGGGTCCATTTGTGCTTTTTGAACAATCTTTCTTCAGATGAAGAAAACTCTTTTCATGTTTTGTTAGTGTGAGCCCGGTTGTGTTGCGTGCAGCAGAACTTTGAGTCTGTGTGGGAGTCTGTAATAATTGGCCTGATTCTATTCTTAGATAGATGAAGTCAGATATTTATTATCCTTTATGTAAAAAAAGCTGAAGAAAACTTTGTCATAATGGATGGTTGAGTTTCTAAAGCTAGAATTAAGTTTAAATTTTCTAAAGGCATATAGTCGCATCCTTCTGGAGCCGATGTGATACCATTAATCACCCTCATGCTGTTCGGCAGTCAGATCAGACCAGTAAAACACATATGGGTCTGTTCGGTTGGTCCTCTCACAAACTATTATTAAATATGTCGAAATCTACCGGGTTTTATATCTGCCGTACTGGACCATATTCCTTTTGGTGGGTGCTTATTTTTGGTTGGCTCCTGATCGGCCGGAGTGCAGGGTCCGATTTCGAGTGCCTAGGCTAAGATCACTGCATCGTGACACAAAAGGCTCTAGATGGTTCCATCTCTTTCGTGTCCCACTTGTTTTTTTTTCTCTTTTTTTATTTATCTTTGTTTTATATAAATCCTTCGTTCACTGCACTACTGAGTTTTGATGTTTGAAAAGACGTACAAATATAAATATTTATGGTATCAGAATAATTATTGTTAAATTAATAGTTAATATATTTGTATTTGTATATATATTTAGAGATTATAAACATGATGATATTTCTTGTTTTCCTTTTAAGACACGATACGTGCATGCTTTGAGAGAAAGGGTTACATACTCCATCCATTCTACAGAGTAATCTTTATCCATGCCACACCAAATCAAATTGGGTTAGCACCTGCCCCAAGGTAATTAAGAACTAGAAGTACTGACGAGGTCATGAACAAGTATTATCAGTGGCGAAGCTAGAATAGATTAGAGGCTGGTGCACTTAGCCTTGTAGGTGCATAAACTTTTAAATTGGGGGTGTATATATGGTGAAAATCTAGACAAAACTACTGTTTTTATAAATTTTGGGTGGTGCATTTGCACCACCTAAAACACATGTAGCTTCGCCACTGAGTATTATATATAGGTGGATTGTTATTATAATCTCTATTTCAAACACATACGGAAATATAAATTACTAGGGCAATGTTGTGGGAATTGCGACTAATTTGTAATGAAATATTCAACTGCATATAATTAGCTCCCTCTACTATATGCTGGTGTGTTTGGTTTAAAACTTGCCCACTCGATGCTTCATGTTTTGCAAATCATCCCTAGCATCATGATTAGCTAGATTAGCAAGACACACAAAAAAAAAACACAAAGACAACGGGATTAACACATACTATAAGCAAGTAAGATTTTTTTTTCGAATGGCAAACCCCACTGGGGAAAGGTCCAATCGCCATAAAAGACTGGTTGATAGGGGAAGGGTGGCTCTCTCTTTTAAGGTGGCTTCCTCCTCCCAAGCTAAGCAAGGTGGGATTATTCAGAGGTTCACACGGTCGCCGCCCAACTACAACTGGGCCAATTGGCCCCTTTGTTGCGTCTTTGCCAGCGGTTAATAGTGGAGGATGTCCTCATCATTCCCACCCCCTTAAATAAGGGCCCAACTTTGATATCAAATGATACATCCGGCCCAGGTGGGGTTGGCCGAGGCCCAATAAATTAAGGTTGTCCGGACCCCAATAGTTATTAGGCACACCCACTCGGGAAAAGGCCCAATCGCCCTAAAAGACTAGTCTAATAGAGGAAGGGTGGCTCTCCATTTTGAGGTGGTTTCCTCCTCCCAAGCTAAGCAGGATGGGATTATTCAGAGGCTCACACGGTCACTGTAACAGAACCACCTAATTTATAGGAGATTAAGTAAAGAAATCAACCACTCACACGATTGTTTTCCGTACTTAACCTCCGATAAATCCGGTAGTCCGTGAAATCTTGAAGGATTTCAAACTTTTCCACAATTACAGTAATAGTTCAGTGGGTTACCATTCACAAGTCACATCCATTCGAACACAATTTAGAACAAAAGTATCGAAGTGCGAAATTTAAAGGAGTTATTACACACCATAGTTTTAAAACCAAATTCATAGCGGAAGTCTTCCCACACACTTAGATTAAAATATAAGTGCCAACATAATAGTCATTTTCAAGCAAAAGCAGAAGACGAGATATTGAATAACCTTGCCCACGGCCTAAACATCATCCCCAACGGGATAGAGATAGTTGATACACCACCATACATCACTTGACCATCTACAACATGGGATGGAACCCTAAGTACAAGAAGGTACTCAACTAGACTTACCCGTCATAAATCAAAAATAAAATGACTCCAAGGATTATGAAGACTTTATAGTGGGCTGACTGACCTTTTGCCAAAAACTGCATTTTATTACCTTTAGTCTAAATGGTAACAATTGTGAGCATCTATTTTAATCATTATCCTATTTAACTGCATTATAAGCTAGAACTACAACATTCATTTAAAAGTGGAACAAGAAGTAATTCATGCTTTCCTTCAAATTTGCCATGATTAATCATTCTGTCAACATCATCACATTTAGGTAGTTTATAGTGATGTAATAGCCCAAGTCAAGTGTTCACTAACCAGGAATGATGGCGATTCGATTCGGATTCCATCTCAGCTGAGGGGGTATTCCCTACACAAACCACACCCATTGCACAAATGAGATGTTGGTCATCGAAAAACAATATTCGGGTATATCTCTTGGGATAGAATAGGGCCACATTGTTCGAGAGCCATCGACTTCTTTTCCATACTCTGGTCTTAATGTCACGCCCTCGTGTCGTACATTGCCACGCCTTCGACAAGGTACGGCGAACCCACTCCCGGCCCGACTAGGTCTCGGCTTCAGGGGAGGAACGACTTATCCTCCCACTTATGTGTAAGGCATAATTAAACATGACATGAGGGGCTATACTCAAGAGTGTACATAAGGAATACCACGCCAACCATGTGGATCCCTGTCGATTTAGCAATAAAGTTGACCCGAGAGCGAACCACTAGGCCAATGAAGTAGTAACTACCTACCACTCACAGGCGATAAAGAATCACCTGACTTCTACCGTTCTAAGCCAACTAAGCAGTGACTGACTCGAACACGATAGGATATATGTGGCAGGATAAAGAGTAGGGTAAACAAGGTATAATGCAACAATGGTTTCACCCAACTCTTATAACTTAATGCAACATATCAATAAAGTAGTAAAGAGGTTAATTAGTTATTGCAAACCGGGAGAATGCTCCGGGGCTTGCCTTCAGGAATGATGGTAGGTGCTCCGAAAACTCAGGAAGCTCAGTGGGGAGTCTTGCATCTTCTGGAACTTTCTCGGACGGTCATCTCTTGAGGATCTGATACTTCTATGAACGGCTCGAACTCCAACATTACCACTTTCTCTTTCAATCCTGTTATACATGCATATTGCATATGTGTGAATACAAGGAATGCATATGAAGAGATGGCATATGATGAATATGAATGCTGATGTGGATGATGATATGCTTATGTTTATTTCATTTTACTGAGTAGGTGCATATATCTTCTCCAGTAGAGAAGAGGTTCATCAAACAACTATATATAAGCATCCTACTCATCACAACAAACCAGCAAGCTACACTTATTAAGTAAAGCATGATAACATGTATGAAATATAAACAAGCATGCATACCACCTAGCATAAACATATATCTATAACACCCAGTTTCAAGGACTAAACCAGATAGGGTAGTATCAAGAAACAATGCTTAATATATAACAAACTTAGAATAAAAGATAAATAACCTTTGAAACAATCAGCGGATAGATAACTTCATTCTCTGGGTGTAGACTCCACTCTACTAGATCAAACTGACTGGTTGATCACAAGCCTAACTTCTCCAACTAGCAACCCTCTTGAGGTGTGGGGAAATAGCAAGAGTGAATCCATGTCGAACTCCACAAGTATAGCAAGTATAGATCCCTTAAACTCATGATTAATGTAACATAAATAATATATAGCATAAAACGCCAAATAATGGCATAATAACAACAAGAGTCATTACCCTTAATGTAAGAGTTCCAAGGCTGCTCGTATCCGTGAGCATGGCTAGTATACCAGTTTAATATACTCTGCGCAGAAGTGTATACTTTCACTATGAGTCATGCTTCTATATGCATGAGATTTGCAACTCCCAATACATAGAGAATCACTATGAAGCTATATCAAAGGTTCGTCTAAAAAGCCAGGGCACTAAGTCATCAAATATAGGAAATCCCTCCTTCCAACATGGCACAATCCTTTCTGGCTATACACATAAGGACAGAAGCCGTCCTATCTCAATTCGGCACTTCCTCTGACTCGTTAGAAAAATATATTTTGAGAGAACTAAAATCAGAGCCATGTGACCCTCACATTCATTATATATATGGTTTATATGGTTGGTATAGTGGATTGAGATTGTCGGGGCGTCTGCTGAAGGCAAATGGCTCGCATGACTTTTCTCGATAGATAGATGAATCCCACTTTTGTCACACAATAGGGCTGTCTCCCAAGGGAAGAGGGGAAAATGGACAAAAAACACGGGGTTTTCATACAAATTCTATTTCCAGTTGAGACTAGCGCAATCAGGTAATCCATTTCAACTGAAAACCCTATAATTCACTTCAAAACTCAACGTTTTCGCTTCCCTGGCAATAGTATGCCAAGCGCCAGGCCAAGTATGAGTTATTGTCGATGCTCGAAGTGGCTTTTTTTACTCCGGGTACAAAAGAGTAATCCACATTTCCGGCTATACACATAAGGACAGAAGCTGTCCTATACTCAATTCGACACTTCATCTGACTCGTTAGAAAAATATACTTAAAGTCAGAGCCATGTGACCCTTATAGTTGTACTGTAAATCCCGGATAAATCGCTTACAGATAAGATCTTAAGTTGCTAAGAAGTCATTTTTATCGTTTGTTGCTTAAACATTAAAAGTCACGAGATCATGGTCACAGAAAGAAAACCCAAGCTATATTCTTTAAATCCAAACCTTCAAAGAACTGTTCTTGATCTCCAACTTGTTCTAGATTACCAACGCAAAGCTCACCGACTGGACATGATCGTAAAGTGCCAAACAAACATCCATGTAATCATACACGAAGCAAACAGTAGAACTATATTAGAATAGTACACCAATCATGTGAAAAGGTTTGAAAACTACTACGCATAGCTACGATCACACAGACACGAAAAGCATTCTAATCAAAGCTATGGTGCAAAAGACACGTGCTTTTATAAAGAACTCTCTTGGCCATGACAAAAAAAAGGAACTCTCTTGGCTTCATTTATTTTGTTGATATATAAAATATATAAAACCCATACAATGCTTCAAAGGAATATCAAACTGAATTTATGCTAAATTTATATTTTAATTAAAATACCGAGTTAAACCTACTCATATTTTATTCCTAAATGTTGGCATACATATTAAGCAAATCCAACTCTAACTTTACATAACTGAAATAATAATGTGTGGGAACATCTATTGGAGTTATATATGACACATATGTTCAAGCTAAGATATTTATAACCGAGAAAAGTTATTAATTATAACATTTATGTATAAATTACTATGTGTAAGAATCACCTGAAGTTCTGCTTGGAAAGCCAGATGTAGGAGGAGCCCCAGCTACAGTCTTTTTTGACATTATAACATTTATGTATAAATTACTACATGTAAGAATCATCCGAAGTTCTGCTTGGAAAGCTAGATGTAGAAGGAGCCCCAGCTACAGTCTTTTTTTTTTTTTGACTCGGGTGCCACCTACTCATACATCTCTTCGAAGTTCGTGCTGCAAGAACGTCTTCCTGCCGAAGGACGAAGTAGATCGTTGATCACTAGCTTTCCCATTGGAGATGTCAGCTACACCCTGGAGTGTAAGAATATTAGGATAAGAATTTCTTGCAGACCTGATAGTGCTGAAGTCAGATGGTGATATTGATGTGATATTGGGAATGGATTGGCTGACCAAACACAAGGGTTTGATATCTTGCTTCCCTGGATCAGTCACCAATGCACGTTTCTTTTAGTTTTGAGAAAATGATCGTATACATGTTAATTAAATTAATATTTAGTTTACAAATCACAAGCACATTTTTTTTGACAAGAATCACAAGCACGTTAAACGTCGTTGCTAGCATGTAGAATAGATGTCGAGAAAAGAACACGTACGTACAGGTGCTCACCATGAACATAAAATAGATGATGGCAGGCTCAGCGGGAGGAGGCGGCAATGAACAAGCATAGCAATGCATGACCTTCTGAACCTAAGGTGGCAATTAGTGGATGAAGACGTTGGAAAAATAATAGATAGAATTAGGGATTCCCAAACTAGGGGCTGCCCTCATGGTAGTTTTGATGTGCTTTGGCCAAGAAATTAGTGTAAATATATAGGGAGAAAAACTCTGCACCCCTACGTCAATTAACAATATGGTACTAATTGATGTTGGGCAACGTATCAAATGCAAACCATCCTCTCCGTGAAAACCTATGTAAACCACACCAAAATAGTTGTTTAAATTCACCAAAAAAATCATATACATAGATGATATGATGATACACAACATTGCAAAATATCTTGTCCAAACTTGACTTCGTTTGTGAGATATAAAAATAACAAATTTCAAGCCAGAAAGCTGTCCAGATGATTGGTTAGGAATTTGTTATTTTTATATCTCACAAATGAAGTCGAGTTTGAAAAAAATATTTTGTACGGTTATGTATCATCACATCATCTACATGTGTGATTTTTTAGTGAATTTAGCATAAATTTTTACCATGGTTTGTACGAGTTTTCACGAAAAATTAGTTTGCACAGGATATGTTCCCTTGATGTTGTGTCTAGATCTCTACTAATGAGCCTTAATAATTATTAAAACCCTATAGTAAATAAAGATATGGGCTTTTGGAGCTGGTGGAATAATAGAGATATTATTATTTTCAGAATTAATTAATTTTGGAATTAAAATAATTCTAGAAATCTCTAGAATTGACATTTAACCTCCGAAAAATGCTCTGAAGGCTTAAAAAGTTAGGAGAAAAATATTCAGGGATATTTTGGGACATGAAGAACAAAAATAAAATATTTAGAGTTCATGATTAAATAATTTGGAGAATATAAAAATTGGATTATGCTCACAAAAATTGGGAAAACGTTCTAGAAAAAGTTGGAAACTTAGCAATAGATTTAAAGCTACAAATTGATGGACAGAGCAGCAAGGGTGATTCGGAGAGGAAAATAAGGATATTGAGAAGCTCCAGATAAATAAGGTTAAGATCGATAAAGTAGAGATTTTGATCAGAGACAAACTAGAGAAGGATAAACGACTTACTAAACGTATTTTTAAAACTTTGTCCATACTCATGACAAAGGCAAACAACAAACATACATCACAATAAAACATATGCACCGACATGTATGCACAACAATGTTTCTAAACCCTATGATACTTTTTTAAATTTAACAAAAATATTATTTTTCTATGTTTTCATGAGCACAATAAAAAAATTAAATCATTTTATCTCTATTTCAAAAGTGCAAATTTTAGGGTGTTACAATATCAAATCTCGCATAAATGCTTGCTGCACAAAACAACACCAATAATTATAAAACAACAAGTACACCATCAGGATAAGCATCTCAAAATGAACCAGAAAAGTTACAGATGATAACAGAATTATTTTCCTAAATCATTATTAATTCAATTATTAGAACAGGTCATAACATAAACCTATATTTACCCATAAAATTCTACTAAACTTATAGTAGACATTACATGCATAATGAAGGCTACCAGAAAAATCTCAACCCTAATCAGGGAGCCATTTATCCTATACAAAAATGCAAGGCAGTATTTTAAAGTGGCATAAAAATCCTTTATACTATGAAAATTATCAAACAACAGATTTCCCACTTATGTTCAGAACTTCTTAGCACAAGAGCGGTCATCAAAAATTGCTAAAGCATTTTACCAACATTTACTATTTATCATGAATTATTCCTTTCCCTAGCAAAACATGCACATATATCACACCACACAAAAATTGAATATAATATGGTAATAACTGCATGTATGTCACCAGCATCTCACAATAAGATTAACAAAATAAGAATCACATTTTTCTGAGCATCGTAGAATTAGTTATGAATTTCTAAAGATTTCAAGCATTTAATGGAGATAATTCATTTTAAACAAAGATATACATAAAAGTATCACAAAAATATAGTCTAACATTTTTAACATGTGCATCTACTTATAAGAAACCTAGCACAACTTGGATCACTCAATTTGGAGTTAAAATGAGCAAGTTATGAATTTCCAAAGCTTAAAACAGAAATATGGAAATTCATTTTAAAAAAATCGAAATCCATATAAGACAAACACTTTTTAGAAAAGCCCCTATACTTTTTGGTAATTTGCTGTGCCTGGATCTGAAACTCTTTCTCTCTCTGGTTCGTCTACAGAGGGCACCCTACCTTTCTTCAAATTCTCGGGCGACACCCTTCGCGGATTGGAGAGCAGATGAGGTCGTCGGGCTTCCAGTTTCCGGTGGAGAGGGAGCTCACCGGAGGCAATGGAGAGGCTGCGGAGGTGCGGGGCAGCGCCGCGGACCCACCTTTGGTCTCGGAACGGCAAGAGAAGGCCCGTGCCAGTCTAGCCGCGCGTGGCAGCGGCGGTTGGCGGCATTGCTCCGGCGGTAGTGGCCGGCGTCGATGGGTGGGATCGGGAAAAGGGCGCGGCGGCTTCGCTAGACTAAGGCGGACCCGCTGCGGTGGAGAAAGGAGGATGAGGAGGGCCGGAGCTACCTCGGCGACGGTGAGCTCAATGCTAGCGGCCAAATACGCCGACGGCTTATGGGAGTATTTGGCCGCTAGCGTTGAGCTCAATCGAGGCAGCTCCGGCGTAATTGGCCTTATCAGAGTTGATTTAAGGCATGGCAACAGCTTAGGAAGGTAGAGGAGGGGCTGGCGGAGCAGTGGACGAGCTCAATCAAGCTTTAGTGCGGCGTCTGAGGTGCTCGACGCCGACAAACTCCGCGGCGCGAGCTGCAATAGCAATGGCAGCCGCGGCGAGCTTGCAAGAGGGGAGGAGAGGGGCGAGGCGAAGCAAAATGAGGAGGGGAGGAGGCCGGGTGGACTCGGCAGCAGGTTAAGGATGCGTGGGCGGAGCAGCAGCCGAGAAACGCCGTGTGGCAGCGAGCCTTTGCCGGCGGTCGGCGCAGCGCGTGCGAGAAAGGGGAGGGGAAGAGGATGACAGGCGGGCCCCGCGGAAAGAATAATTGAATAGAGTATTTCGTTATTTTCTAAATAATTTTGTAACTCAAAAACTGTGCAGAATTTGGAGATGGTCCAAAGATAAAAAGTGCTTCTTTTTGAGAGAGGAACATTTCATCTTTAGACACGAAACCCAGTTCCCCTTAGATTTTGAAATTGTAGTTCAATTTTGTCCCAAATCCAAAAATGCTCTAAAAAGAGTTTTTTCAAACTGTTGTTGGGGGGTTTTTGAACATTTTCTAAGCCTTTTCAAAAAATGGTTTATAAACAAAGTTTGTTCCTTATAAAATTTAGAACACTTTTTGTTTAAGTCACTCAGCCATGCAAGATCATTATCAAATGCTTTTGAAATGGTCAAAGGAAGGGAATTTAGAAATGCCTTTTGGTCAAAATTCCAACAAAGTGGTTAACATAAACTCAGCATGATTTTGCACCTAAACATGGTTCAATAATTACCAAATGTCACTGGCACACATAAGTATGAGTTTAAGCACAATTTACACCCATGGCACACATTTAAATTAAATCAAGCATGAGATTCATTACTTATTTAAACGACCATGCTAATGACAGGCTTTGTTGACACTTCTTAACGCAACCACCGGATATCGGCAATGGCGCCAGAGGTGTTCTTAGGGGTACTCTATTAACTATTGGATAATTTCGCAAGCGCACATAATATACTGATGTAGCACTTCACCCGGAAGTATTCCAAGGTATCGTTATTTATTTTATCTAAGGGAAAGCAGTAGCTAGAAATGCTTGTAAGAAGATCCTATCTCAACTTAGCAGCAACTAGTGTAGAGGGGTGATAACGAAGGGTAAAGGAAGGGTGATGATGACTCAGAGATAACAAGAAGGTAATTACAAGATAACTAGAGTAGAGCAGCAAGGTGGGAGGACAATGAGTGAGAAAGGTTCCTATGATATCTAATTCTACTTTCGTAAACTAATCTAGTCAAATAGTAGAGACAAACTAAGATTGATACCTTACTAATAGTTGCCAGGGATAGCCGAGATAGTAAGACGATTAAGAGGATTACCACCTCACCCCATACCGGAAGCGACTATTGGGATTATGGACGCCTTATCTTTTAAGAACTAGCTTGAACGTGAGGAGAAACTAATGCCGCCCATGATCTGTCACCTACTAGGGAGTGCGCTCCTACTTTCCGTGTGAGCCAGCGACACCCAAAGGCAAGACTTAGCCTAAGCACCGCGCTTACGCTACTTCTCACTATTCTAATTGCGATCAAACAATTAGAACACCTTGTTACAGGCGATGGGAAACAACCAAGAGATTGTTACAGGATCACAATCTAGTATGTAACCACTAAAAGACAAGATAGAATACTACAATACTATTACAAGAATCTATATATCTAATAAAAATAAACCACACTAGCCTATTTTCCTGCAATTTCGTGAAGCCACGTCATCTAGAGGTCCCACCATGCTACAAGTCTTGCAGGCAGCCGAACCATCTGCTTCCACGATATCCACAGCTCACGCGGCACCGTTTGCAAATGCAAACCAACAGCCAGTTAAGGCCTATTAATCAGCAACATGTCAATGTCCTTCCCATGAACTGAAAAGTTTGTTTTAATGGTTATTATCTCTTCCACTTCCACTTCCATGCATGAGTGGCCATTAAAACTGAATGGCTAAACGTCCATCGCGGTGCTCATATAAACAGACCCAAGAGGCATATATAGCTAGGCGGGCACAGAGGAGTATAACAGGGATGTAGTGCCCAGGGTCAGTCCAGGACCCGCGTCTGTGCCGCCGCCTCATGCCGCTGATACAAGTTGGCACATCGGCACCGTCGTGCCCACCGGCCGGCCACTGAGCTTCCCACCTCCTCCGGTCCTAGCTGCCCCATGGCCGGTTGGCCCCAGCCACCTCCAGCCCGCTGCCAGGCGTGAGCCCGAGGCACATAGGAGCTTGAGCAGATGCAAGAGCTCGCTGCAGTCAATGATCTGGATTCATGAGGTGAGTCTACCAGCCTGCTGGCAGGACCAAGAAACACGATGCCGCCTGAGAGTATCGGACGCCTCTTCGCCTTGCCAGAGATTACATATATTCATGAGTACGAAGGCATCATGAAAAGGCTGAAGCCCAACCTCTCCTCACGAACATCTATGAGATCAACAAGCCAACAGCCTATCGTGCATACATGCAGTTCTATCATCCCCTCTTATTTTTTTTCAATTCATTATCTGTTTTCAAATTTAATATTTACATGTTAGTTAATAATTATTCAACGTTACAAAATTTCCGCAGCAACGCGCGGGATATCCTCTAGTGTAAATTTAATCCTGAACCTCTCCAGATATATATTGTGGATCGATGTTGACGCTGGTGTACGTCTGTGTGCAGGCCAAAAGTCGATGATTAAGAAGCGTTACATGCATTTGACTGAGGAAATGCTACAGGAGAACCCCAACATGAGCTCATACTGGGAACCATCCCTAGACGCACGCCAGGACATCCTGATAGAGGAGGTCCCCAAGCTGGGCGCGGCAGCAGCAGAGAAGGCGATCAAAGAGTGGGGCCATCCACGCTCCCGGATCACGCACCTCATCTTCTGCACCACCTCCGGCGTCGACATGCCCGGCGCCGACTACCAGCTCATCAAGCTCCTCAACCTACGACCCTCGGTGAACCGGCTGATGATGTACCACCAAGGCTGCTTCGCCGGCGGAATGGTGCTTCGTCTCGCCAAGGACCTCGCCGAGAACAACCGCGGCGCCCGGGTGCTCATCGTGTGCTCCGAGATCACCGTGGTGACGTTCCGCGGGCCCTCGGAGTCTCACCTTGATTCCCTAGTCGGCCAAGCTCCCTTCGGCGACGGCGCGGCGGCGGTGATCGTCGGCGCGGATCCTGTTGCGCATGTCGAGCGGCCATTGTTTCAGCTGGTATCGGCGAGTCAGACCATTCTCCCGGACTCGGAGGGTGCCATTGAGGGACACCTCCGTGAGGTAGGGCTCACCTTCCATCTCCAGGATAGGGTTCCACAGCTCATCTCCATGAATATTGAGCGCTTGCTGGAAGAGGCCTTTGAGCCGCTAGGCATCTCTGATTGGAACTCCATCTTTTGGGTGGCGCATCCTGGCGGTCCAGCCATACTGAACAAGGTCGAGGCCAAGGCTGGCCTTGACAAGGCCAGATTGTGTGCCACTCGCCACATCCTGGCAGAGTATGGCAACATGTCCAGCGCCTGTGTCCTCTTCATCCTTGACGAGATGCGTAAGAGGTCAGCTAGAGATGGACACACCACAACTGGGGAGAGCATGGACTGGGGTGTTCTCTTCGGCTTTGGCCCTGGCCTCACCGTCGAGACCATCGTTCTTCACAGCGTTCCCATCACCACAGAGCACGCCGCATGACAGACCGTTGTACATGTAGCTCCACTGCACACTTTACAGTTTCTCACACTTTTTTTTTTGATAAGTGTGGTTTCTCACACAAATGTATGTACTGCTAGCAGAACGAAGTACTATACCTTCCATGTGTATTGTGTGCTTGTTGCATGCAGTTTGTCTTTACGAATAACTATAGCTTTCCTTTATGAGTTGCTGTACGTGCAGATATGTGCTATAGTGATAGATGGATAAAGCATATGTACAACTCAATACAGTGAAAGTGGTTATAATATTTCATAATGCTTGTGGATGTAATAAGTCCGGACAAAAAAATAAATTCTATCGTAATGCATGTGAAAAAATGGCCGAAAATTTTGCCTCTTTATTACGTCTGAGAGTTGACTTAAAAGTTTATGACTTTTGCCTGGTCATGCAAGTCATGGAGTTGCAGTCTAAATAAGACTTGGAGGCATGGTTTTTCTCACTCTCTTTTAAGGACGAGGCTAACGCCCGCACGCTGTGCGTTAGCATTATAGCCCGCACGGTCCCAAAAAAGAAAAATAAACTATACT
>DXKC01000258.1:0-13395 GCA_031170775.1 Cymbopogon citratus
GAAGCAGGGAAAGAAACCATCTCGACCGACTCAAAATCTAGATGCGCTCCCCCTACCTGGCGCGCCACTGTCGACGGAATATGCGAGACAGTCTATCACGGGGCTACCCACGGTAGTTATTTAGGCAAAGGGCTATCTTGAAATAGCGATCGAGCGTGACACAGAATAGGACAAACAAATTTATCCAGGTTCGGGCCGCGAGATGCGTAATACCCTACATCCTGCGTCTTGGTGGATTGTATTGACTTATGAAAAGCATGAACCTGTAGGGTGGCTCCTGCCCGCCTTATATAGTCGGGAGACAGGATTACAGATCCTAAGATTACGATACGGGATAATTACAAACATGCGTATCCAGGACTCCTTGTGCCCAAGTAGGCGCCTCCTTGTGCCCGAGCAAGACTCCGACCAGGCGCGCTGGTGTCTTCTCGGGCTCGATCTTGACGTCCTGGGCTTCCAGAAGTCGTGACCCAAAGATAGCCGTGAGGGTATAGGGATTAATACACCCACAACTACTGGTCTGGAATCCCCACCACGTGGGTTTTTTGTGTGACTCGACTAAGCCAAGCCACGAATTGGCTCATTTTTGTAAAACAACAAACTTATAAAATAAATAGAAAATTATGTCTACTAGCTAGCTGGCTCAATGGTCAATAAGTAATATGTAATTTCTTTTATTTTTATGTAAGATTACATTTTGTGGATTTTTATTTATAATAAGCAAAAGGGCTAGAACATATTGAATAAATCTAAAATAATTATTTCAAAGTTGTACAGAAAATCCAAAGTGGTACACCGGAATACAATGGTACCAAAACTTGTCAATCCAAATGCTAAATCGGAATGATCACTAGAATAGAATTGATAAGTATGCCCCCAATGGAGCCAATAGTAAGTTTGAATCAAGGACAGTTAAGTTTTGGAAATAGAAAAAGAAATTTAGTGTCCCGACGGAACATATTTTTGGGAGTTGGTCTCTAATAATTTTTATTACGTACTCGGCTTCTGCTATCTCAATTTTTTTCATTGATGTTTAAAATACAACCAGCCCATAAGAACAATTGAAATTGTGACTTTTTTGTGGCGTTATATGATCTAATAAAATTAGTTCTGACATAGTGTTTGTGCATAACTTATTTCCCACCGCCTAGCCTTACTTGCAAATATTTAACAAGGCGTTGATGTTTATTTCATTTTTTCATAAATGAGAATAGATGAAGATAAACACAAATTATGTTAAATGTCCTCCGTTACTTGATTTTCTATTTCTACACATGAATATTGTGAAACATAGATTATATATACAAATAGAGGTTGGAGATCATTGGCCAACAATGAAGAGAAAAAAAAGCTCTCAAACCTTGTTTTTTTTTTTTGCAAAAACATGTTCAATTGCTTAGTGAACTAAGAAATGTTCGTGTTTTTCTCTCCCGTGGTAACGCACGGGCATATTTGCTAGTATATACTAAACCCTAAATTATAAACATGTTGTGCATTCATTATAGAGTCCAACAATTGGCATATAGACTAGGTTACTTTGGGATTGAAAGAAATGTTTGGCCCACAAGAAACCACATTGATGCATCATCATCTACGCTACTAATGCACTTCCTACGTTCACACAAGAATGTGTCCCCGGCTGAGAAGGCTGCCATCCATCCACCCAAAAAGGTGCAAACTGAAACCAACACCTTCAAAATGAACCGTCCAGATCTACTCTACTGTATATCTTCTATCTCCTTACTTAATACATAATCAAGGGACTAGATTGAGTGTATCAAATCCTCCTCATCCCTTCCGCACCCAGCTGCCCCTCACACCTATGCCATCGGCCAGAGTTCGATGCCTCATGCGGTTCCTTTCTCCTTTTTCTTCTAAAAAAATGAATCTTAATCCTCTCCTCTCACCTCCACATCCTGCGACGACTCAATCAGTCATTGTCGTCCCATAGCTAGGGTTCCTCACTGCTGCCCCTCCAGATCTTCCTTGTCGGTGCCGCCTTGTGCCCAACAAGAGACCCTGAAGATGCATGCCGCCGCAAATCATGCATGACACGGATCCTCCAGCCCCTCTCTGCCTTCCCCGGCGGTGGGCAAGCTGGCCAAACATACAGCTGCAGCCGAGGCACCACCAGGTATGGCTGTCCTTTCTTCTCTTTGTGAACACTGCCAAACCTAGCATGGCAGCACCCAAACCCCAACTTACTATTTGTTCTTGGATGTGATCTGGTTGCCAGCCGCCTGGGCTTGGCCTCCTAGGCGCCATGAAGCCGACCATGATATTGGACGGCTTGGCATTGAATTGATTCCAACACCAAATCAGCCATGCCATGGCATCCAATTGGATTTCCTGTTTGTATGGCATATGGAATTGAAACAAGGGAGCGAAGATGAAGAAGCACCACCGCTATGGAGAAGGAGGGGGGCGGCCACAAGGAAGAAGGGGTGCCGCTGTTGATACCAAAATTTGGTCAGCTGAGAAATATTATTAGCAATGAGATATTCTGAGAAAAGACGAGACGTCTGATGATTGCCAGCGAGCTCAAGCGCAAGGAAGCTGATAATTTGTTGATTTTGGACTGCCCCGCAAACCTCAACAAGATCACAATGAAGAAACGGCTAGCATCATTTTTACAGGCTGACAACCCCGATGTGACGTACTATTTTTATTACGGACATATGTGATGGAGCTGAATCGATCATCTGTTGCCATGCAACTATTTCAAGTATCACTTAAGGAATGGCAAGGATGTGCATCACGTGGATAATTAAAGAATAGCTACGAAGCATATGCTATTATGAGGGAATTTTCCAAGATTGGCCGGTAATAATTCGGGCTTGCATGGTACTCTCTGGAGGAAATCTTGTGCGGCCAATCAAGCAACACAACAGCCTAATTTGAGACCGAGATGCACATCAATGAAGGACACGTATCCAATATATGCCTATATATGGTCGGCTGCATGTCATGTTTATATATGGCAAAGATATTAGGCATACGCAGCCCTTGCTGATCGAACCAGGCGAGAGAAAAGATGCGTCGGCCAAGGAAGCTTCATTAGCAAGGATTATAGGAAGGAAATAAGAGTCCGTGTATCTTAGTATTACCTTTTCTGTTTGAGTCAAGTTACGCACGTAACTCTATCAGCCCAGGCTATAAATATAAACCCCAGCAATCGTAAACTTTGTCTCTCGACCAATACACAAAACCGGCTATCACGCCGTAAATCTTAGGAATAGGAGTAAGGATAATGTAATGCAATTCTCGACGAAACCTTTCGAGTAGGCAGGCATTGTTCGTAGAGAGCGGCGTCCTCTTGCTAGTAAGTATTGTCAAAACCCGTGGTATTCATGGATAGGGATGATGTATTGTCCGTAGAGAGCGGCGTCACGGTCTATCTATGAGTATTGCAGCAAGAACGTTAGATAGGGATAATGTATTATCTGTGGAGAGCGGCGTCACGGTCTATCTAATTATTATTACAAGTAATCTATTATTACAAGTTATCGGCTCTATTAGCTTTGGCAAGCTTGTAGATTCATTAAGTTATCGATATTGTCTGTTTTAATGTTTATTTAATATAACAATATCACTGTCCGATTTAATGTTTATTTAATATAACAATATCAGATTAATAGATTTGGCCACATCCTGTTAAATTCAAGTAATTATGATGATTAGATCTGTTTTATACTTAAATTGTGCTTCATCGGCTAGTTTCTATTCAACTTGATCGTCACATGCTGTGGGTTTAGAATTAGATAAGTTAATGAAAGTTGATCTAGGACCGCCGGCCTGTTAGACCAGTCTTAGATTAGTTGAATTTACTTATTTACTTTTATCCCTACCTCATGGACCCTGTATCGGCTATTTAGCCGATCCAATTATGTTTTTACGAATAGTGTGCTTGTATCGGCTATCGGCTAGATTTGTCTATTCATAGGGGATGATGTATTGTCTGTGGAGAGCGGCGTCACGGTCTCTCTATGGGTACTTCACGTCTATTCGGTGACGTTACATACATGCTATCTGCTTATACTTGATAATGGTTAAACACGATCGGCTAAGGAATTTACACTAAGAATTATACATCTTTATAGTCTGTTCTGTTTACATCTTTATCTTTCTTATGATCACAATGCATGGAGTTAACTCTCTAGTTAGTTTCCTTATCCTATCGGCTACGATTTAGCCATACATTCTGGAACTGTCGGGAATCATACCAGCAGGGTTCCACAATTTTATCTCGATCGTCTCCTTGTCAACTACAGGTCAAGTTGGCTGGCACGCGTCTCGGTGAATCGGCACTGTCTGTGAGGTCTTGAGAATCATGGAGCGTCCTTCTGCTCTTCGGTTCTCGCCAGGGCCTTATTAGTGTGTTGGCACGATTTTCTTGTCAACAGCCGCTAGTCCTTCACCTCGGCCATGGCAGAGCTTGCAGCCCTCCACCCATCGGGCGGAGCTCGAGCCCGGCCATGGCGGTACTCCACGTCCTCCTCCGCGCTTGGCCCTCTCCTCAAGTCCCCCTCTAGATCCGGCCTCAGCTCACCTCGATGGCGGCCATTGGCTATGTGGTGCTGCCCACCTCATGTGCATCCATCCGAGCAGACAAAGGGGTTCCGCGCCAGCATGCATATAGTAGCAGCGGGGAGAGCGGATGAAGGGACGAGGGAGAAAGAGGGGCAATGACTCTGATTCCCTGTAATAGTGAGGGTCAAACCTCGGTATTGTGGGCGAGTGATTCCTTATAATAGTGAGGGTCAAACCTCAGTATTGTGGGCGAGTAGGCCTTCAATTTCCCCTTGGCTTTTCCAATTTCAATGTCTAGGCATCCAAAAAGCTGTATTTGTGCAATTCCAATACCTAAGCCCCAATACCTACATCCAAGCACAACCTAACACATATCTTTTTATCGTTCTAGATACTATGTGAAGAAGCATTTATTCCTTAGTAGTGGATGAAAGAAAACATGCAATTTGTTAAGTGTACTAGGGGCTATTAGAGTCAATATCATATATGCAAAACAAATGCATAAATCGTTTGTGGGAGGTGAACATTGTCGTCACACTTGTCAGTGATTAATTTGATCTTGTGAAAGGATGGGAGATGTAGACAAAGGCAACCTATCCATCAATGCTGCGTTGGAGGACTACAGACTCTCCCTTTGGTAATTTGCTAATTTAGACTTCAGGAACACACTTTTATTATTTATGTTTTTGTTCATGTGTTATAGTGGATTTTACCTAGTGGGTTGTAATCGATTCGAATTGCATCTATCTTAGATAGTTAGTTATTTACATGAGCTCCAATATCATAGTAACCAGGGATGAAAGTGGTACGGATATTTTCCGACCGTATTTGAGACCGAATTCGTTTAGAGGGGTTTTAATCCGTCCGTATCTGAGTCCGAGTATTCAACATCCGATACCGTATCCGTATCCGAATAATCAAATTGCATATTTGTGATGTCGATGACCAATCATATCGTATCCGGCATGGTTGATATTATCCGTATTCGAATCCGAATCCGGACAGAAATATGAAAACAAATATGATATTAGCGATATCCGTCCGTATCCGATCCGTTTTCATCGCTAATAGTAACTGTATGGAAAATCATTAGATTATGTTATTTACAATATGGTTATTTAAAACATTGAAGGTAAGGAGTCATGTAATCATGTTAATAAGCTCTTTTGCTAAAGTATATTGTCAAGCTTGCCCCACCATAAAATCAGAGTACATATTTTTTAGTTTACTCTATACCAGATACGACTCACTAAGTACACTCGAGCACTTTGGGTTCTATTCTACACTTTTGTAGCATTGTATCTCGGTGTTGTGCATTATGTCTCAGCGGTGCAGAGCGTGGTGAGTAAAGTGCTACTGGGCTTGGCTAATATTCCGTATAATTCTCATCTATGCTTTTGTTTGGAGGATGTTATTAAAGCTAGCAATGTATTTTGAACTTATAGTTTGTAACAATAAATCATGTCAAAACTATGTCATTTTAACTTATTGGATTCAAACTTAGTATTGTATTGTTTATTTTGGTGAGAACATGTTCCTTTTCATGTTCCACCAGCCCACCCAAAAGCGTAAGGTTTTGGACGATGGTCCTTAGGCGATATCAAAGGAGCTATTGGTAGTGGCAAAATTTGATGGATCTAAATCGTTGGATGGGCTTGAGTTCTTGTCAATTCCGATCTAGTTGTGGGTGTACTGCTTACCATTGTTTTTATACCAGGTGAAGGTTTCATGAGAGATGTGTTTCAGTAATCATGAAACATGTAACCACTGTTTCATATTGACTGAAGGTTAATGGTGAGTTGACAAAAGACATTTTCTCGACACATGGCTTGTGACAGGGAGATCCTCTCCCCATATCTCTATTCTTAATATGTAATAAAGGATTCATCATCCCCGTCAATTGGCTCATCAACAAGCTTCATTGGATGATCAGCAAACTTACAAACACCAAGCCATCTAGGTGATACCGATCACCAAAGATAAACTCTCACTTGACCAAACCAAGGCCTAACGAGAAGAGTGGATGCACACTTGTTAGTCTTTTAGCAATAATGAGGTCCTTAACCTTGAGATTATCAACTCTCAACATGTCAGTAGGCTCGTGCTCCAATCCCCCTTGCACTCCAAAGGGTTTCCTCAACTGAATAAATAGGCAAGAGAGCTTCATTGCACGCGAGATGAAGGGGGTATAAATAGCCCCAAGCCAACTAGTTGTTACCTTCAAACTCAATAACTTCAGGGTCACTGAGCATCCTTGTTGGTAACACCCCCCATTATAGGTAGTGACGAGCACTGCCTCCATGATTGTCTGGTGACCGACTCTATAAATACTAATCTCTAGATAATTAAGAAGGTGCACGCGCCGTGGTCACCGCCCTACCTTGTCCAGTGACAGCTCTTCACAAAGAACCAGCCAACACTAGTACTCACCTAGAATTTAGGGCGATGCCACCGCCACCCTGTCCGATGACCAGGGTGGTGCACACCAGTTCTTGTGTGTTTCAGTTCCAAACACTAATCTAATGGAGTTGCAATCGATCTTCCGATGATCTTGGGCTTCAACTGAGCTACGTAGCACTACAGTTGACAAATGTGCACCACATCTTCTCATTAGACTCACCGAGTTACCCATCTAAGCACCCTTTATTGCACGACCAAAGAAAAACCAAAGTACTAAACTAAAGTGTCTCTCAATGCAAAACATCACTTAGAACTAGTCCATCCTTAACCATGTCGTCAGTACTTTAAACACCGAAATTGTTTTCATTGATAGGGGCATGAAAACCATAGTTGCCCAATTAATCGCTATTACCATGGATAAAAAATAACCATTACCATGACCATAACTTAAATTGCCTTTATTGTGCGTTTCTAAACACTAATCTAATGGAATCGCAATCTATCTTCTGATGATCTTGGGCTCCAACTAAGCTACCTAGAACTAGATTTGACAAACGTGCACCGCATCTTCTCATAAGACGCATCTATTTACTTTATAGTACAACCAAAGAAAAAACAAAGTACAAAACTAAAGTTTATCTCAATGCAAAACTATACTTAGAACTAGAACTAGTCCGTCCTTATCCATGTCGTGCATACTTTGAAAACCGAAACTATTTTCATCGATGGGGGAATAAAAAACATAGTTGCCCAATTAATCACCATTACCACAGATAAAAAAATCACCATTATCATGACATAACTTAAATTGCCTCAGCAAAACACATGTTAGTGTAGGTAATCCTATCTAGTAATTAATCTTGTCCACTAATCTATTCTATTTTATATCTATACTTAATAATAAAGCACGAAAATTTCTGCCATCCTCTTTTTTCCACCGTGCAGGGCCGTGCACAAGGGCGTGCAGCCGTGTGATGGAACAGGGCTCCAGATTCTAGGGGGCCACAAAATTCCAAGTGTGCCTGTAGAAGATTTAGTTAATCCACGAAGAGTGCATGTCGCAACTCCAAAATGGCCATGAGTGCCTCTCTATTCTGCAGTTTTGACTTTCTATACGTCCGTGTGTGACCCCGATATCAGCAACTACCTTCTCCACTAGGAAGCCAAGCCACGGAATGTGAAGCGTACGCGTACATGCTGATTTGTTGAACTGTCCTTGCTAAGCCTATCCATACAAAACTTATGACTGAAACATGAAGGCCCGAGATCCAAATTCATATAGTTCAGTAGGTAATTGTCTTGTATTATATACTACCACTGCTACAATCTACAAGTTTCCCTAGGGTTGATAATCCTAGGGAAAGGCTGAAAAACCGTAGGGAGTCTGGTTTTCCTAGGGTATTTCGTAGGGAAAGCCCCCTAGGGAGGAATTCGACGGGAAAGGCAAGGTTTCCCTACGGTTTTGGTGGGAACGGCAGGGAAACAATCTTTCCCTAGGGTTCGTATCCCCTAGGGAAACTTCCTCAGGTGACATTGTCAGATCCAACGTGGAAAGGTAGCCAGTTTCCTTAGAAATCTTCCCCTAGGAATTAGAACACTAGGGAAATAATATATAATAAAGAACAATACTCAGATTTATATTTGAATTAATTCAAATACAGATTTATACTTTGAATTCAAATTCAAATTCACACATGAACACTTAATTAGGCACTCATTTCATTCAATCCACAACCACAAATCCATACATTTAGAGTTATAATAATATTATCATAATACAACCATGTCATCCATCCATTTGGTGCCCACTAGTACTCAAACAAAATGCAACAAGCACCGACTACAACTCAGTCTCAACAATCAAAAGAATGAAAGCTGATCTCCCTCTCCAACACTTGCCCCATTTGGATGGCCACAAATACTTCACAAGCGATCCTATTTATTGTTTCCTCCGGGGTTTTCGATCCAACAGACCAACCTGTGAGATTAAGAAGTCTAAAGTTAGAAAAATATTGAATTAATTGCATACACGGGCCATGTCAAAATATACACAATAACATGACAAATTGACATGAGCAGAGCATTTTTTTCTCCTCTTGAGCACAATACACGCTAACTATCTTGACTAACAGAAAAAGAAAATGCATGGAAGAGCTAGTATCAATTTACACAAAGGTGACATTACCACACAAAATTTTCCAAATCAGTCTCTATCTCATTAGCATTTTAACCGGCTTTCCTAACTTCAGGACAGCCAGCCAGCTGCTGCATATGAGTGTATTGTGTGAGAGAGAGAGAACAAGATCAAGTTAAACCATTTTAACCGGCTTTCTTAACTTCAAATCAGTCTCGTTATCATTCCACACAAGTTAAACCATTTTAAGACAACCAGCCAGCTGCTGCATGTGTAGTAACATAAAACATAAATCACTTGGCAAGAACTAGTTCTTGTGTACATATATTATACTAACATAAATCAATATTGTTAAAATTTCCATGCATGTATCAGAATACCTTCCTGTAACTAAAAGCCATGTCCGGTTGAAATAATTACTCAAAGTATCAAATACTACTAAATGAACAGATTACAGAGAAGAGTAAAGAGCTTATTCAATTTCGATAACTGAAAGCGTGGGTATCAAACTATTTTAACATAACATTGTAACAGCTTGGCAGCTTGCTAGCACATTCATATGACACTGCAGAATAGAAACAACCATCCATATCAAAGTTGAAGACAGTTCATAGCTAGCCCAGAATATTGTGGTAGATAGTTGTCGTTCCAAGCATGATAGTTAAATGCGAAACCCATATATGATAGTTAAATGCCAAGTATTGGTTACATTAAATTATTTTTCACAGGATTGTACAGCCTCTTTCCTTATTATGTACAGAAGTACCTAGAGTAGAAAATTGTTTAGGACTAGATAGTTAAATTAAACCCATGTATGAGCTGATATCTACAGATTTCTCATAGACAAGAAAGAGTGTTAGCTGACCAGAACTTCTCATCAGGCAAAAGTATTACTTATAGACATGCAGCAAAATTATAGGGCCAGCCATCGCTCTTTGCCTCTTTCCACTGACATTATTAGACAATAAAGAAGGGCGAAAAAAACTAGAAAGCAGATATTGTTGTTGTCCGAAATGAATCCCTAAAATTGAAGCTTGCCTATAATAAATTTCCTTCTCACCTTAAAGATTTGCTTGCAAAATCCTTGCCCTTTTTATCCCCTCCAGTCTTCATTACAAAAATCAAATGCTTCCTCTCTCCAGACTTGAATCTAAAATCAGGAATGTGTATGTCGAATATGCAGAGGTTTGTAACACTGTGCTACTACAAACAACATAATATTAGAAATAAGGTGCAGATCCAGCATAAGAAAACTTACATGCAACCTGATGGATTGTGTTTACAAGATCTTCAATCCTGCTGGTTCTTGTAAAATCAACTAGGGCAATAAACATAAATCAAGATGAATATGTTCATTCTCCAAAGAAGGGGAAGAGATGGTGGATCTGACTGAATGAAAGCCTGGCAAGAACCAAACCCTAGCATGCGGGGAAGGGATGAGAGGAAGGGGATGCGGATATGACACACCTAGATGTGGAGAGGATTGGCGATGCAGCGGCGGCACCCCTCTTGCTGGCCGATGGCGGGCTAGGGCGACGGCGGGCTTGACCGGCGAGGAGCTGGCCCTAGGGCGGAGGGGCTGCGGCATCCGACAGGGGCTTCAGAGATGGCGGGATTGGGAGGCGGCGGTCAGGACGGGCGGCCATGCCGGGCGCTGGCCTCCGGCAGCAGCTGTTGGTGGCTTCCGATGATGGATCTTGCTGGTGGCGCCCGTTGGCAGAGCACTCCAGCTGGGCGCGCGTGGAGGAGCTGGAGCCGGCGGCGTGAAGAGCAACGCGAGAGAAGAGAACGCCGTGAAAAGAGCTGTGGCCGTGGGGTGGGGAAATTTCTGGGGTAGGATTTAGAATTTCCCTACGGTTTCTCTTTCTTTCCTAGGTAAAGAGGACACGCAGGCGCCGACGTGGATTGGTCTGTATTCGGTTCTCTTAACTCTCCCGACGAATGCACAAGATTCCTAGGGAAATAAAAGTTTCCCTACGGTTTTGCAAACTAATCCTAGGGAAACATATCAATCCCTAGGGTGCTAAAAAACGGTAGGGAAAGAAAAAATACCCTAGGGAAACTTGTTGATTCTAGTAGTGAGTGTTAAATGAATTTGTCATTGTGTTATGCACCACTCACTACTACAAACAAAACCTTATGCGAGATCTTTGGAAAATGGCTTCGGCGGCAAGCAGGTTTTTGAACCACCTTTCGGTTAATGCATGTGATTAACAGAGGCGGTCAAAATCAACCATCTCGCAAAATCAATTTATAAAGGCAATTAAAAAGTAATTGCCTCCTAAAATGCATTTATAGAGGTGGACCTCCTAAATAGCCCACCTAAAAAAAGGCCCGGAGCACAGCCGGCCCACTAGCTTTTAGCCACATATATAAGGAGCACTTATGGTTTTCATTGGCACCTCCGTCTCCACTAGCACCCCTCGCACAACCCATTGCCAAGTCGCCTCTCCTTTCGCGAGCGGCACGTCCCTGGCGCCTCCCTCCCTCTCTCACACACCTCTCCTTCCCTCCACTCTTTCTTATTCGCACCTTTCCAACCTGCGGCGGCGGACTAGAGCACCTCCCGCCGGCCGCCACGGAACAGACCACCTCCCTGCAGCGGTGGCGGTTCCCTTCCCCACCCTCTCTGCACCTGATCCGGCGAGCCCAAGGCCCTCTAGGCGGCGGCAAGCCAGATCAGGAAAATCCCGACAGTGTGAGGCTTCGAGCAACCGGATCCGGCTGCGAGCGGTGACAACACCCTCCCCCACCCGAGCGGCACCCCTTTTCCTCAAATCCTGGTGGATCTGACTACAAGGCGGTGGTGGCGCCCTCCCCCGCCCTCTCCCGCACCTGAGATGATGAGCTAAAGGCCTTCTAGGCGGCGGCAAGCCGAATCAGCCAAATCCCGACGGTGCGAGGCTTCGAGCAGACGGATTCGGCTGCAAGCGGTGACAGCATCCTTCCACCCGAGCGGCGCCCCTCTTCCTCAGATCCTGGTGGATCTGACTACGAGCGGTGGTGGCGCTCTCCCCCTCCCTCTCCCGCGTCCAAGAGGTGTAGCTTTTCCTCAGATCTGGTCGTGGTGGCACCTCGGCTACAGATCCAGCCACATCAGCTATCAGCTGTGGATTCAAGCACGGCGGTGAGGGGAAGAGGGGTGGCGTGCATGTTAGAGCCTACTCCCTTTGCGGCGGTGACACACAGGGCGGCAGGGCCAAGCCCAGGTCTGCATATGGTTCCAAAATTTGCCATAAGCGACAACATCCTTGTTTATGCGACCCCTCCCCGTCTACTATCTTCCACTGCCCCCGACGATGCAGCATCAAGTTCGTCACCATCTGCGACCATGGTTGGCGGCTCAAAAACACCACCGCCATCACCCTTTCTTCTTTTCCCTGGCTACCTCTTAGCTATGGGTGTCATGAATCTCGTTGTTCCTTCTTCTTCTTCTTCGATTGTTTCCCTCATCTATTATACTCACTTTGCTACGGATACACCACCGAGATATTATCAACATATCGGTAACCTACACCACCTAAATCTGATGGAGTCATCATTAGGCCGTCGTTCTACATCTTCGCTTGCCGCAGCATCACAGGTAATAAATTGCATTTATTTCGTGAATCTTTTGGTAGTTCTCTTTCTTTTTTTGCCTGAGCTTTCAATTTATATTCTTTAATCTGGCATATAATTTAGATTTTCAATTCAGTTTTGCCCTTGCAATCAGATATACCAACACATGAGGTTCTGATTTGTTATGCTAAATACATCTTTGTGTTGTCAATCTTTCTTTTTCAAGAACAATAGTGCAATAATCAAGCACAACACCAGATGCATGAGTCAGAAGATGCACATGTACCAGCAGTAAGTGTAGCACACAATGGGCAACCGGTGGAGCCCAGCTGCACATCATTTACTACCTTGCGTTGTCATCCTGCACACTAGCTAGAAACACGCCGATCGCATGCACTCACACGTTTTTCCTCCTCCTCGCTCTATCGTCTAGATACTGCCAGTCTGTCGTACGTGTCAGCTAGTCTGCTAGCGGATGAATATGGCAGCAAGGTGATAGAGGCCGCCTTTTAATTTTCTTCGGCACCAGCAGACAAAAGATAACATGCAGCCGGGAAAGGACATTTACCGGTTTCTTGTTGCTCTGCTTGCCTGGTCGATCGATGCACCACACCAGATCGACAGGGTTCACCGTAGAGTTTTAGTTTGTTTCTACTGAATCTGCTTTATTACTCTGCAACACTGCAATCAGACTATCATTGTCCAGGCATTCGATCGATCTGCAACGTCATCCATATATATAGATTGGGGAGTTAAGATGAGCATTTTTCAAT
>DXKC01000259.1:0-12039 GCA_031170775.1 Cymbopogon citratus
TCCCAGCTTCGTCCATCTTCGTTCGTTCCAGATGCTCACTCAACGCGAACTCAGGGCCTGTTTGGTTCTTAAAACTAAAACTAAAGTGGATTAAAAATTTTAGTTATTTTTTTTAGTATCTTTTGATGGACTAGTGCAACTTATGTGTTTTAGTCCCATTTTAGTCTTTTCGTTTGGCAAATAAATCACTAAGGTGATTTATTTTTAATCCCTAGTCATAAATTGGTGAGAACCAAACATGCCCTCAGTCACGCACATTCGATCTGAGGAGTTGAGGAGGCTGCCACAGAGGCCGGAGCGGTCGTCCTCGACTTCCAGCGCGGAGCCAGGGAGGAGGATGGCGGTGACGCGGCAGCAACGAGGGCGAGCGCCGCATGCATGCCAGCAGCAAACCGCTGGTTGCGCTTTGCATTAATTTCTCGACGAGCGCTCTGTCTAGTAGTATTTTTTTTTCTTTTTTTGAATGTCAACGCTCTAGATTTGATGGTCCGGTCCAATCTTATAATCCAGCCCAAGGCGTGTGCACGTTTTTGCGGCCCAGCATTCCAACACGGCCTTCTCCCAGGAGCCCAGCTCGAGAGCTCCTCTGCCTCTCCGTTTCTCCCCCATCTCCCTCGTCTCGATTGCCTCCGCCGCCCCGAATCGAGGCGAGCGGCGGCGCAACCACGGGAGCACGGCAGCGTCCGTGCCGGCGCTACTCTCCGGGCCCTTGCCGCGCCGTCAAGGCAGCAGCAGACTCTGCGGTGGTTCCTCCTCGCCTCTGTGCCCTCGCTCGCCGCGCAAAAGCTAAGCATCACGGATTCCCTCTCCCCTCACGCGGCGAGCCCTGCTGCTTCGTCGCCGCCATGTTGCGCCTCCGAGACCGCCTCCTCCCTCTGCTCCGCGCCGCCTCCTCGCTCCCCTCTCCCATCCACTCCCGCGCGTGCCGCCTCCTCTGCACCTCCACGGCCACCGTCCCCGCACCCTTCTCCCTCGAGGACTACCTCGTCGCGTCCTGCGGCCTCTCCCCAGCCCAAGCCCGCGAGGTCTCCAAGAAGGCGTCCCGCTATGTATCATACGTTGCATCCAGGAGATCATTGAGTGAGCTCTCCAACTCCCGCCTCCACTCTGCCTCCAACCCTGATGCAATCCTCGCCCTGCTCTCCGATGCCGGCCTCTCACGCGCCGACATCACCGCCGTCGTCTCCGCGGACCCGCTCCTCCTCCGCGCTTCCGTGAAGAACATCGCCCCCCGCCTTGTTGCTCTCCGCGACCGGGTCGGTCTGTCTACTTCCCGGATCGCTCGCTTCCTCGTGGTCGGCTCACACGCACTCCGCGAGGTCGACGTCGCTCCCAGGCTGGAGTTCTTCATCTCCTTCTTCGGCTCGTTTGATCGGGTCCTGGTGGTTGCAAAGAGGAACCGGAGCCTCCTTACGGTGAGCCTTGAGAAGATAATCAAGCCCAACATAGCTTTGCTTCTTCAGTGGGGAGTACAAGACATTGCTCAGCTATGTTCAAGCAATTCGTGGGTGCTTAGCTTCCACTCGGAACGCGTGAAGGAGTTTTTGCTGCGGGCAGAAGAACTTGGGGTGCCTCCTACTTCCCGGATGTTTAGGCACGCAGTGGCTGTTACCGCCTCTCTTTCCAAAGAGAAGGTTGCTGCCAAGCTTGACTTCTTGAAGAGGACTCTAGGTTGTTCTGAGTCTGAGGTTTCCATTGCAGTGTCCAAGATGCCAGCTATATTAGAATTATCTGACGAGAATGTTGGACGCACGATTGAGTTCCTAATCAATGAGGCTTCGATGGAGCCACAATATATTGTTGAAAGGCCTATTCTTCTCGCCTTCAGCCTGGAGAAGCGGCTTGTGCCCCGGCATTATGTCATGAAGGTCCTGCAGGAAAAGGGCTTGCTGAATAGCAATACAAGCTTTATCACAATAGCTAAATTGGGAGAAGAGACTTTCAAATTGAAGTTCATCGACTGTCACAAGGACTCTGTTCCTAGCCTTGCAGATGCTTATGCTGCAGCTCATCCTGGTATTTTGTCCTCTAAAGTCTAATTTCAGCATCTCCTTTTGTGTTTTAGACAGGTGGTGGAACTGCACAATTAACTTAAACTTGAACTATGCAGGATTTTTTGATTTGCAACAGAACCACTAAGTGATATCTGACTCCTCATGCATAGTTCTAGTTTAAGCTAGGATTATTTGTGAAGGGGTTGGGTTTGACTTTGAGCCTTAACGTGCATGTTTTGTTAGTTTCTTCTTCAGCCTAGTACATGGCTGAAGAAACCCTTAACTTACAGTTTTCTTCTCTGAATGAATTAGTCCTTGATGTAGAACTTATTAAGCTAATTGGAATTTGACGGTATTAGCTTTTCGTTTTGTTCAAGTTTTTTTTCAGTATGACATTATGTTTTGTTCCAACTCACTAATTGAATGGATTTTTTTTTCTACTGATGCTAACATTGTATGAGACTGAAACTAAACCATTAGTTTCAGCTAGCGGCCGAAATCACTAGTGAGAAGAAATTCTCTATCAAATAATTGGGTAATGTCAATGTTGTGGGCGAACAAAATATTCTTGAGTTCTATTTAATGTGTTTTTGGTGCCATGGAGATCTGGTTGTCTGTTTCACAGGTAAGGAAATGAGATCCTAACAGTTGAAAATAAATGCCAAATTGTAAGGGAGACAATTTCATATGGGAGGGTATGGATTTGTTGTTATTTGACTATTTTTCTTCTAGAAAGATTGAGAGAATATGTTCCTTTTTATATTGGCATCCTGACTTGGCTGCATAACATTTAAGGAAATTGATCTTTGGTATATAGAGAACATGCCTCTTCTAGAAATAAGCCCATCAAAAAAGGGAGCCAATTGTTGTAAATCTATATGTCTCAAGCTTGTTTATCACTATTTTTTTTTGTGATTAAGCATGTCCGTGATAGATAGCTGGCATGGTCCAATTTTCCTATGTCACAATGTATTACATCATTTATGTGTTTATTATAGGATCACAAGCCGATCTCTGCAGTCAATATGACAATACCCGGCAGCCACCTTCATCATCAGGTTTAAATAGCAGGGCGAGTGCCATGTCCTAGGTCAAATTCAGATTCATGAACAATGGAACTCAGTAAAAGCAAGCTCTTACACACAGTGGAAAAAATGCTGAATCATTGTCATGACCTTGCTTATTAAGGTAGTGTAGAGGGCCATTAGAACCATGTTGAAATATTTGTTGTTAAGCTGTGCTTATTAAGCTACTTGGAAGTGGACAGTATTTTTTTCCCCCTTTTGTCCAGCCAATTTTTATCAGTGTGACATTATGTTTTATTCCAACTGATGTTTTATGTAGTTCTCACTAGTTGAATGGATTGTTTTTTGTTTCTACTGATGCTAACACTGTATGAGAATGAACTGGTAGTTTCAGGTAGCGGCCGAAATCACGACTGAGATGAAACTCGATGAAACACTTGGTAATGTCAATGTTGCTAGGGCCAACAATTATTCTTCATTTCTATTTAATGTTTGGGTGCCATGGACCTCTGTTTGGCTGGTAAGTGAAACCATGTCTATTGCTGAGCACGGTCACAAGCCGATCTCTGCAGGCAAATATGGCAGGCAGTACCCGGCAGCCATCTTCACCATTAGGTTTAACAGTGCATTCAGTAGTTCTCCATTTCTCCTGAACAGCTATGTCCCTTTATCCAAAAAAAAAAAAACCTATGTCGCACAAATGGCCCCACAGATGGTCTGAGACTCTGAGTTGTCCTTTATGTTCAATGCAGCTACTAAAAATCTTTCGTGTTGGAAAACAATGGACAAACCTTAAACGAATCGCAGAAGCTCCCAGGAAACAATTTCTAGGAACTTAGTTTGCAGTTTCTGCGTAACATGGTGCAATCCTAAACGACGACGGATTAAGATACTAGAGGACGATGAAAACCATGTCTACATCTTTGCGGTCATCTGCTACGCAAAGGGGATCTTCGTTCGTTGATGCCATGCTCCTCGAGAACAAGGCAATTCCAGCTGCTTTGCACTTGCAGGGCTCTGGAATTTATTTATTTTTTTCTTGCGCCAGCCTCAAGTGAAGGATAGTATGTCATCAGTGTTCCTGTTTTAAGCTTGCAAGAAGATTACTCTCGGTTCAAAATCAGTTTCAGCTCGGCGATTGCTGTGTCAGTGCCAGCCTTTGCACCAAGCTGCACCTGATTGCCAGAAAGAAGCATCAGAAACTGCTACAGTCGCCATTGCATAATGCAAATCCAGAGAACAAGCCCAGTTGGTTTTACAAACAGCAGCCTACTACAGGCTCAAGTATCGTGTCAATTTGCAGTCCGAAACAATACACTTTCGGCCCTAATAATCTGTAATTCTGCCGAATTGGCTCCAGACTTGGCTTACCTACGTCATTCGTCGTTGCCAACCGATACAAACATAGCACCAAACATGGCGTTCGAAACAATGTGAGTCCTCGTTCAAAATATTTCAAAAATTCAGCGTATTTTTGTGGGTGTCAACTCCCATCTTCGTTCCAGATAAGTTCTGCTCGACGCCCATCCAAGCAAGGCGAGCACAGGCGCACGATCGAGCCGAGCGATGGCAGAGCAAGCGGCCGGTAACGTGGCGTCCGCGGTGATCAACGGGATCACCGACAGGGCCCTTAGCACGGTGATGCGGAAGCTGCGTTCCGGGTCCCGCCCGGCGGCCACGGATGAGAAGCTGCAGCGGCTGGAGACGCTCGTGCTCAAGCTCCGCTGCGCGGTCGAGATGTCAAAGAAGCACGCCGTCGGGAGCACTTCGCGACAGGCTGAGGGAGGCCGGAGCGGTCGTCCTCGACTTCCAACGCCGAGCAAGGGAGGACGGTGAGACGGCGTCAACGAGCGCGCCTGGCCAGCAGCAGCAGCAACCCGCCGCCGGCGCCGCCACCTCCAGCAGCACTCTGTATTTCACGAGGAGCGCGGCGCAGCGGGTGCGCGACGCCACCAGGAGGCTCTTCTCGACCGACGAGGACGTGAAGAAGCTGGACGGCGCACTGGAGAAGATGGAGCGGCTCTCTCCAGACATCACACAGTTCCTGATGACGCTGCAGCTCGAGGTCTCGCCGAAGCTTGGCCAGCAACGTCGAGTCGCCAAGAGGAGCGCACCGGCATCGATTCCAGCTGAGCGTAAACAACAAAAAAGGGATTCGAAGGATCAGGCCGGTGTCTTGTCGAGCTTTGGGAGACGGAGACGCCCGCTGGATTTTTGCAGCCTGCAATCCACAAAGATAAAGATGGCGCCGGCATCTCCATCCTGGTGTTCAGTTGAGAGCAGTCACAGGGTCACCCTGTGGGACTCAGAGCAGAGACCACGGAAGACCATGGAGTTGGCATCGGCTGAGGCAACGGTGGATCGACGAAACGAAGCGAGGGCGCTCGCGAGTGTGCTGGAACCGACACTCCGTACCATGGATGGCTACATCAAGGCGACGGACGGCAAAGACATGGGAGGCTCGGAGTGGTTGGCGGAATGGGCGGCCGTGCTCCGGGAGGCCGTGGAGAGAGGCAACGCCGTGCTCCGGACTCTGTGTCCCGGCTCGGACGCCATCCCCGAAGGAGCTCTGGAAACTGATGGTGAACTTTACAGTTTCGCGCGTGCGGTGGAAGAGTTGGCTCGGGACTTCGCCGCTTTGGTGAACCTATGTGTTAGCACCAAACCACAAGATGCAGCTCCGCACGGCGTCGCGACGAGGCCGCGCCTCAGCTCAAGGCGCAAGAAGCCTAATATGAAATTCACCGGCCCGGAATGGTTGTGAAGTGCTTGGACGTCCTCTGGAAGTTTACAACTTACCAATGTGTTTGAGAATCAGTTGATTAATTAATAATTCCTCAAATTTAGTGGAATGATCTCATTTCCCATACTGGTACTAATTATTAGCTCGTGAATAATGGGGGGAATAATAACAGTGTTGTGAGAATGAAGTGGTAGTTTCAGATTGCAGCCGAAATCACTACTGAGATGAAACAACAATTGGGTAATTCAATCTGTCTATCTATATCTATATCTATATTTATACTATGAGTCAAATCTTCTCCAGACAAAATCCTTCCTTAAAGATCAACGACTCACAACCATCAAGGGACGGCTTGGATTAAAAGTTCCCACCTCACCCCACGCCCACGCTCCGTGACCAGGGTTCGATTCCCGTCCCTGTCCAATTTTCCTTTACACACAAAAAAACGTATACAAATAAAAAAAAGGGAACGCCGCCTGCCTCCTCCATGGATTCCACCGCCTCCACCTTTCGTGTGTGTTCCTTCCTCGACATGGGCTGCCGTGTCGCCTGCCGCCGCCACCGGCATCGGCACCCTCAACCTCGTCGTCCCCCGCCATGGGCGCCCAAGGACTGCCACGTCCGCCATCCGACGCAACCCAGGCAAGGAGGGAGTGACTCTCGAATGATGGCGGCGGCGGCGGCGGCGATCTGATTGGGTGACGAGGCTGCCTGCACCAACGCAGAATGTGCGAGGATCAAGAACCCCTTTAGGTTCACGCCGCGGCAGCTCGCTGGCTTCACGCACGGTTACTCCACCCACCTCGGCGCGACGGCGCCAGCGGCTTCGGCACCGTTTTCAGGGGGGCGCTCCCCAACAGCCTCGCCGTGGCGGTCAAGGTCTTCCACGCCAGCCTCGACAAGAAGACTGAGGAGGCACATGAGACGGCCAGGAGCCCTGCCGTCGACGGCGGCCGCCCAGGGCGATCTCCATCAACATGTGACACGGCATCACACGTCCAGGAGATCGCTCGGTTGGAGACTCTTCCAATTCCAGGTCTGTTAAGTGAACAGCTATGCACACATATGAATTCATAATTTCTGAATTTGGCCGCTATGTTTGCCGTCGCCGTCTAAACCTATGGATTGATGTTGCTGATCTACAGACGTGCCTGTCTGTTTCAGTCATCATTGTTTATCTTGTTTATGAGCAGCCGTTTACTGATGTAATTTTGGCGACCAACAGGTGCTGGAGGTGGAGATCGAGGATGAGAAACAAATGGTAACAGCCCTGCTGCTTTCTGAGGTATCGAATGATCTGGATTACCATACATCATCTTTAAACTTATTTTTGATTGGCGGATTAGTCCTTAGGATTAGGGAGGTCGTACTTTCACCATATATTCTGAATGTTTGCTTTTATGACATTTGGAAGCTAGGTTTGCTTAAAATATTAATTGTCATCGCAGATACATCAATTGGTGTAAAGTAAGCTACAAGTTCTTTCTCATATCTATATTTGGTGAAAAGATGTTCAAAATCTCAGATATAACAGCTTAAAAAATAGCTTTGCTAATCTTTGCCCCGGTGTACATTCATTCAATAGAAACCAAGATTGCTCCTGACGGTGATATAACTATGTGAGTGGCAGGAGAACAGAATGTTCTGTGACCATACGTAATGTCTCTGTGCATTGGTTAGTGCCTGAACAAGTTTGATCTGTTATTTGGTAAATTATTACCAAATGTGCAGAGCATCGTCCATTCGTAGAATTCTGATGGATTATGCTCAATTGTAGGAAATTCAAGTAAATTATTACCAAATGTGCAGAGCATCGTCCATTTGTAGAATTCTGATGGATTATGCTCAATTGTAGGAAATTCAAGATGAGATATCAGATGGTTTGTTGCCTCTAAACTTTGGTTTGATGTGTTAATGTGCATGCAGATTTGAGTTTGGATGGGGAGCGTCATCTTTTCTTTTTATTCTTCGGTTAGCACCAACGAGTTCAGCATATTGGCGCACAGCTCCTAATTCACCAAGGAAGGCCCTGTTGTATTCCATCCGAAAGGCCTGTTGCTTCTAATTCAAGAAGCAACAATGGAGATGGCTTGTTAAGAATTTCAAAAGAAAAAAGGAAGGGATGACGGACATGGTGGTGGGCGTCCGCCTCCATCTCCTGCTGGGGATGGAGTTGTGTCTACGGTCTCGTGCATTACCCTCCTATCCTCCTTGTGGTACATCTTTAACCTGACTCCACGCCACCGTGCCCAACTCCTACTGATTTCTCTGCTCCCAAATTCACAATGGAGATGGCTTGTTGCCGGTGCGAACCTCCATGCCGTAAGCCTGTGACTTGCCGACAAGGTGATTTCGAAGAGAGGAATGCAGGTGAGGTGAAGTGGTTTTCAGTTTGGTGCTCTGTAATCGAATGGAAGTTTCTGTGCTATAATCGAATGGAAGTTTCTGTGCTATGCATTCAGGCCATTGGATTTTACCCCTTATAATTCACACATCGATTTTGATGGCCCTTTTTAGGTTTGGCAACACGACATACTTCTATATTTCCATGACTTTCATTCAGATACTCAAGGCTGAGTGTGTCCACATGCTACTCCCTCTATGTTACTTTACAATGATCCATCCATGAGCTAATACAATAGAAACTGACTCTATTTTTTTAATCGAAATGCATTGAGTATATCCAAGCATTTGCACAGGTTTGAATGAAATTGAAATATATGTTAGCATATTTGCAGCACAAGTCAAAGTGAATCTGTAATTCTTTTTCCTGGCTGGCCTGAACATTCTTGAAGCGCTAGAATCTGCACTTTATACTTGTTTGTGTGACCTTTGAAATCATCACATTTATTTTCCATGTAGGGAAAAGGCAACCATGCTTTTTATTCAGAGTAATTTGTGGAGGCCTGAGGCTGATGTTCAGTTATTGAACCATCTAGGCGAGCCCAAGAATGGTCAGTTGTCTGATGCGTATAGGGTTTTGTTCACCTCTGAAGCTGACAAGAATGATTCATGGATGGTGTACATGTCAATTTGTTCACTGGATCATAGCCACCATGCTGGTTGTTATGCATATCTCCATTGTCCATCCAAGGTATGCCCGCGTCGCCGCTCTCTCGACAGCAACAAAGCCTCACTCATCCCACCACCATCCCAACGCATTCACTGCTCTTGCTTCGTGTTCAGGCTGACGAGGAGCACAAGAAGCCGTGTATCCTGATTTGCAATTGCAGCTCCTAGAACTGGCAGGCAACACAACCCGCAAAAGACAAGAAGAATGAGATCATGCAACACGAAGCCGTGTATCCTGTATTTTCTATTTTTTCACTGCCCTTTTACCATTTTGGTAGGAACAACTAAACGAAGGGAACTGGCATCATCAAAGTGAAACGTTCATTCTGAATACTTGCACGTTTGAACTCTAAACTATGAACTCTGAAGAAGGGAACTCTGTTCTAATGCGGTGGGGGTCATGCACTGGAGATGGATATGATTTTGCAGCCAGAGGGTGCAGTCATAGTGCGGGACATTGCTCATGTATTGAAGAAGGTTACACGTATGGGGGGCAATCGTGCAGTGCAAGTTAGAAAGACCTGTGGTGCAGATGCATATTATCTACAGACTTTCCATATATCTAATAGAATAAAACAAAATATACCAATGTTGCACCCTGGTAAACTAGATTTTGTGTGTTATATGTATTCAAATTTGAACTACGACGTATGATGTCATAGTGATACACGCTTAAATTTGAGTAAAATTAATTGATAAAATTATCATCATTTTGTTGTTTCATGTGCATAATTTAAATGAAGCCGTAGCGTTAGCACGGGCATTATACTAGTGTTGCATGGGCCAACAAATTATTCTTGATTGTCTGTTTGGTTGTATGGGAAACAAGTGTCTATTGCTTAGGCCTTGTTTAGTTGCCAGAATTTGGCACCAAATTCACTGTGTAAAAAGAAGATTTTCCGTCATATCAAAATGTCGGCGCATGCATAGAGTATTAAATGTAGATAAAATCAAAAACTAATTGTACAGTTTGGTTGTACTTTGCGAGACGAACATTTTAAGCCTAATTAGTCAATGTTTGGATAATTTTTATCAAATACAAATAAAATAGTACAGTAGTGCTACAGTAAATTTGGCACTCCAAACTTTAAGAATTAAAGGCCTTAGCTGGATCACAAACCGACCTCTGCAGGCAATATGGCAATACACGGCACCCACCTTCACCATCCGTTTTTTTAAGAAAAAAAACAGGAACAGACTTTCCGTCTTATGTATTAATAGTTTAATACAAAGAGGATTGGCCCAGTTTATAAGTGGGCCTAAAAACCAAACTCATGCAAACACAACAGAAAAACAACAACCCACCGCAAGCATATCGCAAGAGCAGCTCTGACTTCCAACTATGGCCTCACACTCTGCCACGAGACAACCCGATCTAGTCGAATTCCACAGCGACACATTCATGAAGGTTACGGCATCAGATGCGCCACCGTCGCTAATGGATAGGGTTCTCACCCGTGGAAATACTAGGAATGTGACGCCCCCAACAGAGAGGGCGGCGCCCGCAGGCGTCGCCGTCGTCAGGCTTTCGCCCAAGATATCCCAGCACAAAAGTCGCCCCAGGTTCCGGATCCCAGCTTGTCGCCACCGTCATCGCTGCCAATCGTCCTGCAGAAGCCTCGCCAGAGGGGCATCGACGTGTCGGCTGCACACCGCAATTGTTTATGATACTAATTGATGATACTTAGTATTTATAAAAATTACCAGCAATTGTTTCTAGGGAAGCGAAGCGACGCTTATTTAGGGGCGGAGGTAGGACAACTTAGTAATCTTTTTATAGCTTAAACTTGTTACACCTGTAATTTCTCTGTTATTCAGACAAAACCTGGCGTCGTTAGAAGCAATGCGGCTCCTCTTTCAAATTATTTTAAAAATAGAAATGCGGCGTTATGTATTGGCGTCAATTCCTGATGGCGCTCTCTCCAGACATCGCACAGTTCCTGATGGCGCTGCAGATCGAGGTCCTGCCGGAGCTAAGCCAGCTACGCGCCAAGAGGGGCAGGAGGCTATCAAAACTAGTTGCTCTGCTGCCCAGGCTGTATTTTTTTGAAGATGAATCCTTATATCCTCTTGTAACAAAGTTTATAGCATATCTATTGCGGATGCAAAGTTACTCTACAACAATGAACGGCAGCTTTCTTAATCTTATACATATTATAATACTGCATCCTTCTACCGGCCTACCCAAGGGCAACACGAACAATGCAAACCAGAGCTTATCAACGCTGACACCCTGATAAAATCGTTAGCACCATACATGACAACTAACAAATTTGCAACTTGATAATCTTCTCCAATCCTTCTACTTCTACTTCTACTTTAGGATTAAATACCTAATAAGAAGGTTGTTCTCTGTGAAGATGAAAAATGTTAATCAAGCAACCAGCAGTTGACAAGCCGGGAGATGACGCTGCTTATCAAGATCCTACAGTATGATAAAGGTTGGCTGGTTGCACAGAAGAATCCATAAATCTGCTATGAGCAGGAGGCAGCAGCTAAGCAGCACATCTGATACCTTCTGCTTATTGTTCTCAGTAGCAGACCCGAGAAAACGGAGGAGCCCGGGCAATGCAACTGTGATCCCCTGGTATGCTTAGAGCAGTGAAGACAAAGACTTAGAGCAAATTGAGAAACGTACAGTTGTGCATACAATATGCTCCTACAAGTGATGTTCATTAATGTGTCTCAGTAAGACTCGGTATGCAAAATGAAAGGAAAAAGTCTACATCACCCCCCAACTATGGGTAGTGGCCACTTAGCCCCCGAACTATAAAACCGGTTATTTTACCCCTGAACTATCCAAAACCGTTCAATCTACCCCCTCGAGCGGTTTTAGACAGCGGTATTGCTATAGTAACCACGGTATTGCTACAGTAACCACGGTTTTGTCTTTTTCTTTTTCTATTTATTTTCGCTGAATCTTTAAAAAATCATAGTAAATCACAGAAAAATTATAAAATGAAAAATCTAATTTTGTTGAACTCCACGTGAGTAGATCTACACAATGAATATATAATATGGTATACTTAAGTATAAATTTTTTCTATAGCTTTAAATTATTTAGAAAATCAAATTTTATCTGTAATTAATTGGAATAATTCATAGCTGCTGCTTCTATGGCCCAATTGTGGTGAAATTTTTATGGTAAGCTTATTATTATATGTTTGATCTGTAGTAAAAATTTCATACCCATTGAATCATGTAT
>DXKC01000262.1:0-16955 GCA_031170775.1 Cymbopogon citratus
TCTTAATAGTGTGGCTATCGATCCTAAACCACTCACATCCTCTATGGTGTTTTGAGTGCAAAACAAAATGGCCCTATAGCTTTATACCTTTGCCTTGAGCCCCTTTTGCCTTTCCAATTCCATCAACCACCATGTCTTGAGCAGTTGATCATCTTTTGGATCACACCATCCATCCACCATGATCATCACAAGCTCCTCACTTGGCTAGGACCACCTTCTCTAAATCTCACACTTAGATCAAAGGTTAGTCCTAGGGTCATCAATTATCCAAAACTAAACTAGAGACTTTCACCCTCACGCCACGCAGATCCGCCCATGCTGCCGGTCGCAGTGGACACACCCATGAGGCTCGCCTGATCCACCCCCGCCGCTGGCCGTCATGCCTGCATGGACGCGCCCACAAGGCTCGCCCAGGAGGACCCTCGCCGCCACCTTCATAGGGAACCGCACGGGCTTACTAGTGGTGCCCTCTAGCAGTGGCAAGGAGAGGGAGGGGGTGGAGGACGCCCGGCGGCAGCTAGGGTTTGGTTCTGCCCGAGCCGTCCCTGCGGGAGGACGATGCGTGGGCCTTCGGTGATCTCTTGCCTATTGGCCTCCAGCGTGCACAGCTATGATTAGCATACATGGTCTCGTAACAAGAAGATTTGCATGCGCCTGGACAGTACATAAAATAAAGCTTGTAATCTATTCTCGTAAACATGCATGCCTCAAGCTCTTGCATGTACTATTCAGCATCTAATCATGGCCGCAGTTTATGCTCCTGTAAGGGCGTCCGCAATGGTAATAGTACTAGCTACGTAGTCAATTGATGTGGAAGTGAGAGAAAATAAAAAAGATTATTTTATAACACTGGACCCACATACTCATCTTACATGTCCTTGGACTACATAAAATAGACTGGCTATTTGCTCGTAGCTAGTGACTACTCTCTTTCCTACTTTTTGTTTGCCACATCAGATCTAGCTAGCTAAATAGCTAACCATTGCGGATGCCCTAATAACAAAGCGCTGAGGAGGGGCCCTCATTAATTACCGTACATGAAGGTTCCTGCATGCAGTAAATGAAGTTTTGGTCAGTAGGGTCGGTGCCAGCCGAGCTGGTCAGTAGGTGGTGCGGTTGGTTGTCCTGGTTATAGAATATCATATTCTATATCTTCCTTGCCCACAATGATATCCTTTTTACCTAATATAGGTTTAGGATCGAGTACTTACTTAGTCATGCTTAGTTGATAAAATAAACTTGGTGATGATCTGGCATCTACCCTCCAGTGAGAATCTAGTCACAGCTGGCTGTGTATTTGTTATCGTGTGAAAATAACCATGTCTTGTGATATAGTTTGATACTCAGTGGGGACATGATTGCAACAACGCATGGAGGTCTTGGTTGGTAGTGATTTCCATTTGTGTCACTTAAGAACCCTTGAGTGTTGGATATCAATCGAGATTGAACGCATGCCCTTCACTTAGTTGGCCTAATAAATATCTTCGACCGCGAAGTTGAGTAGTTCTGTTCTAGCAGGGTAAAGTCATGTTGGTGCTGACACAAAAGAATGTAAGGATGTGTGGGGTAGTTGTTCGACCAACGGTAGGCCAGGCCTGATCGTCCTGGCAGCTGATTGTGTCCTGAGTGTGGGGCCCAAGGCAGACTCGAGTATTACTAGAATAGTACCAAAGGTGACCTAAAGCTCACTTTGGTGGGTGAGTGTGGTTTGTGTTGGGATTTTCACCAGCTGGTTAGTAATCAATTTGAATCACCATCTCTCCTGAACAATGAGAAACTTGATTATTCTTCCAACATCGGTATAATGTGACATTGGAACATGATAATATTATGAAGGAATATGCCAACTTTATATGGTTACTAATGTTTGCTTATGCTTAATCATACTCAAATGAATGAAGTGATTGCTTTAGATTAGGTGCTAACTAAATTTTATTGGAACCATTGAAACTTGTAGCTAGAAAGGTTTAAAATCGATAAAGCTTTACTTATGCTTTTATGCAAATGTGTCCAGCTAGCTACTCCTGATAAAGCCTTACATAATCCTTGAGAGTCACTTATACTTAGGCTTTGTTCGCTATTATTGTAGATGGAATTATGTTCTATGGGCACTGCAATCATTTCTTCTATCTCACATCAGATGAAGAGTACACCATAGGGGCATGGTCACTTCATGATCTTATCTAGTTGCTTTTCTGGGAAACGACTTGGTATTGTATTATAACTAAGTGTGTGTGGATGTTGAAATTACTTTGCTTTTTGCTACCTTGTTTTCAAACTTGGTATTGTAATAACTATACTAACTCCGATGTATAATTGGTATGTGCGAACTTTATGTATAATATGTGTATGACCATTGAATCATGTATGATCTTGGTTGGATGCCATGAAAGGTTGAAATCTTTTCAAGATTTTACGGACTACCGAATTTATATGGGTTCAAGTATGAAAGAGTGACTGTCTCGACAATCGACAACTTCTATTGTACTTGAGCTATTATAAACTGGATGGTTCTGTTACAACGGCATGACAGGCCCATCTATGGCGAGCCTCCTATGGTGACTTCATTGGTCTCAAGATTTGCTGATCCAACCAAGTTCTTCATGGTGCTCATAGTGGTAGGGTTTAGGGTGTGCGTGCAAGCGTGCATGCATAGGGATAATTGTGTGCTCACATTTATGTGATCGTCTACATCTGTAACCGGGTCGCACGAAAAAATATCATAAACTCTGAAAAATGTTAAATGCAAACCAAATTTTTGGTGTAGTAAGCTACATACATTTTTTGATTCAGATTCTCACAAAATTTGTGATTCGAACTTAAGCTAAAATATTGATTTTAAAATAACAATGTTTAAGAGTACATATTTTTTTTACTTTTTATAAAAAGATTTGAATTTTAAATTTATGTAGTATTTTATAGAGGGCAGCGTATCTTGTGAAAACCAGGGTTGCTGTGCAACCTTGGAAACTACCGATGACGGTCTTTGGCTGTGCATCCGATGGCTAGGGGAGAGGTAGGGCCATTTTTGCATATTCACACCAGCTTAGGCCTGGCTAATCTGGTGTTTTTGCAAATGAACCCCAACCTAATCCTCATCTCCCTTCATCCCAACATTGCTTCGTGTTGGCCTCCACCATCGTTTGCCATTTGTGGCCACAATCACCACAAGCATCTTGTTGACATTTCTTAGCGCGATCACCAAAATAGATGGAAAGCCTACCCTAGCGGCCACGCCAGAAATGCCTTGTTGGCAGATCTTAGCAACGCTACTAGAATTGGATCTCTAGTAACGATGTAAGTATTGCCATAGTAATAGATCATAACCTTTTAGAGATAATATCCGCAAGCGCACAGATCTATCATTGTAGCATTTCACCTGGAAGTCTTTCAGGGTATTGTTATTTATATTTTCTTGAAAAGAGGTTGGTTACAAATATGTTTTAGGATATGTGTAGTTGACTTCATATCATCAAAATATGGCCCATATCTATGCAGGGGTAAGATAATATGATTTGTAGATAGTAGACACACATAGAGCAACCTTAAGGATAAAAGTAAAATAAAGAATAAAAGAATAATCCTAAGTGGTGCAGGTTACAACTTATACATTTGCATAGAATAGTTAGTGTCATATAATAAAAAGGTTAGGCTACTAGTCAAGGTCAAGAATAATAGGGAGATCCCAGCAGCTGATTTATCAGCCGATGGGGGCATTTACGAACTCCTACATGACATACGAACGTGGGGGATTACAAAGGATGGACAGGACTAGGTCACTCTCTGCCACCGACCACCTCAACCGTGGTATGCCATCATATCCAAAGGCTCCCTCACTTCCAGACACCATGTCCGCATATAAAGGAACTACCTATGTTCCCCCAGAACTCCCACCCTTTGGATGGACGAGCTAAGACATAGGCAAACCCGAAGGAACAACGAACAGTTACTCTATTCCTATCATAGTCTCCAAGTTTGTAAATCATATAAACAATGAAGAACTTGTATGAGCATCATGAACTACTCTCATATAGACTATGGTCTAGTTCATACTCATGGAATATATCATGCTCAAGACTATACTCTAGTTCATATGCAAGAATGTATAAAGATGTAAAGAACTTAAATAAGGAAGAACTCTTGATAGTATATTACCAAAAGAGTAGCACTTCTTTCTAGGAGACAAGCCCTCCAAGTAGCTTAGCCTTACTCTAAACTAATCTGGCTAGCTAAGACTAAAGAACAAGTAGAGAGTGAGGTGGAATACTCCAAATGAGTGTGTGTGTAGGGGGTGCTCCTCCTCTCCTTTTATAGGAGGTGAAAGGCGGTTTGGGGGTAGTTTGGGAAAAACTAGGTGTGCACCGCCCTCCTCTACATTAAACTTGCCGACACGCCAAAGTTCGGGCCAAACCGCTTCAGGGGTGGGCCGGCCGGCCTAGGTGCGCTGGCCGGCCCCCTCCTGGGGCCGTTTGGGCTCTGCTTTGGCCAGTGGGCCTCTCCATGGGCCTGGACTGCTGTGATATTGTGGTTTTGGCCCGTGGAAGCTCTAGTTGGGCTATCTTCCCTTGAATTAACAAATACATCTTCTGAAAAAGCGCCTTTTTGGTGTGGATATTCCTGGTACATGGTGTATTTCCTACATAGTGACAAATCTTTCAGTACAAGTGGAATTCCATTTGTAGTAAAGGTATATGTGTGTAAAAATATATAATTCACCCCTTTTTGGTTCTATGTTGGTGGTATAAATTCGTCGTTAAGGACCGCCAACAAGATCCCCCAAGCTTACCCTTTGTTCGTCCCCGAGCAAAGTTGGGCTTTGTTTTTTATTAGGAGTTGCTTCTATGCCAATTGTATTTCAAATATACTAGATTTATAACAAAGTTTTCTACCTTAGTTTGAACAAATCAGTATTTTATCTACCCTGTTATTATCTTGAAATAAATGGAGCTTATTAGCTATCTCAAGTCTTGGGCGATTGCAAGATAGAATAGATTCAAATACATTACTTATCATTCGTCCCAAGATCAACTATCTATCTGGAGATTGTGAAAGTTTTATAAAAAAGCCAAGTTCCTCAAATGATTTCTCTCGATGGCTCAATGTGTATAATTACCTCACCAAAGACATTGTAGTGTTGCCTTTCTTTCATAACCTACTACTAAAGCTTGTTGAGTGTAGTTCTAGGTAGGTATGAAATGGGCATATTTGTATCATATATGTTGCTTTGTCAAAAACTAAACCACAAGGAGATACAAGTCATACACTTTGATCAAGATGTGCAAGAGTATGGAATATGAAGGTGGATCCTAATTCTATACTATACTCCTTTTTTTGTTATGATCTCTCTTTTTATTTCTAAAGACATGGCTATCTTTTCTTTCACTCTTTTTTTCGATGCTATGGGCCTTCATGTGCCCCTATTTTTTTTACTTTTTTTCTTTTGTATAGCCATGCCTAAGTAAAACCATGTATTAAGAGAGATCATTATTTTGTAAAGCATGAGGTATTTTCCTATTAAATATTTTTGTGTCTGCTCCTAGTGTAGGAGTAAAATATTTTTAGTGGATGGAAAGGTGCATGTTGTGCGCAACTCTTAGTGTAAGAGTTGGCATTATTTGGTGAGTGTACATGAATCTTGATCATGGGTGTATGACTATAATCTCAACTTAGGTCACAATAATTTGATATAGCTCAATGATCAAACAAGTCGTATATGACTATGTGTTTTGAATTTTGAATCATGTCATATGGCCTTGGTAGGTATTTTATAATCATTGAAGAACTGTTGTTTTGAATATGTTTGAAAATAAAACTCTGGATGTCAAGTTTTACTTAGAACAAAGTCATAGCATAGTCTATGGCAGTATATCATATCAGGCAATAACTTAGACAAGATCAAGCATGTGCAACCCACTAGTTCAAGTTTTTAGAATGAGATATTTTTAGCTGCTAAACTCAAACCTCAGAGAAAGCTCTATTATAAAGCAGGTACAAGAGAAATACAAGACAGAGCAACTATTCATCATCTCAACAAGGGTTGAATTAACATTTTCATAACACATATAGAGTGGAATAAATATTTTTGTACTTTTTAGCATTTTTAGTTTTTTAGAATGCATGGTTGTTGAAATATAAATATGCTAAAAAGAAAATAAAAATACTTAGAAATAAACATGCAATGCACATATCTTTGCGGGGTCCTCCCCCAAGCTAGCTCATTGCAGGGGTGATTTATTTTATTTTTTTTGGCTTACCATACGTTTGTCTTTACTCCCAGGACTTTCTTCGTAGATGTTAAAATTTTGTTCTACAAAGGTTAGCCCATAGAGAAATACTAAGCCTATGCTAGCAATTTGTTTCAATAGTCAATCCTCAGAGGTTGGACTAAGGTAAGTTTAAGATTCCAAGCACCATGCTTGCATTTTTAACCTATGAAAAATATGATGGCGCATTTCATCATATCTCAAAATAGCATGCTTGGGCATACGATGGCAGGATGACAAATTAGCAAGCTTTATTCTTATTTATTTATCATGTTTAGCTCAATGATCTATTCAGAGAAAATTTCTAAGTAGATCATAGCAGGTCAAATAATCCAAACACCATGTTTGCATTATAGGGCCTATAAGGTTGTGATGGATCGCTCATTACCCCCTTAAGCTAAACATTTGATGATTATTATTTTTATTTCAAGTTAATAGAGATAACTTACCGGTTTATCTTTCGATCAGGGCTCACCTTTATAGTCCAGTAAGCAGGACTTTTCTCCCCTTCAATTCTTGCTCGATGAAGGTATATCGATGCCAGGAGATTTGGATAGTTGTGCCTTCTTGGGCCTCCACACCATCTTGTTTGTCTGCGGGGTTGCAGTGGTTTGTGTCATAGGTGATTTTTGGTTTGGCTGCACCAGTTTCTTTGATAGTGTGGGGATCTCTGCCTTCTTTACCACTTTATTCTTGGGAACTATTTTCTGCCCTTTCTTGGGTTGAAGAGGAGCTTTGCTTTGCTGCTTCTTTTGTGTAGGAGCTACCTAATTCTTTTGCTCCTTACCCTTTTAGGAACTGCTTTTTTTGCTCCGGCTTTTGTTTTGTCCCCTTGTTATGCTTGGGGCAGAAGTTTGTGCCTTGTGGTTGTATTTCGACTTCGGTTATCCCTTAAGTATTTGGTCCATACTTGATGCAAATCATGTTGCATTCTTCTTGCTTGTTGGGCCTAAATTCAAACTTCTCTTCTTTCCCATTGATGTTGAAACGGATTTCTTCGACCCCAACATCAATTTGAGCTCCTGCAGTGCTCAAGAATGGTCGCCCAAAGATGAGTGGTGTCTCTTTGGTGAGTTCCATGTCAAGCACCATGAAGTCAACCAGCATAAAGTACCCTCTTATTTTCACAGGGATATCTTCAGTGATCCCTGCTGGGTAGAGAATGGAGGAGTTGGCTAGCTGTAGTGTCATGGATGTTGGTGCTAGATGTATATAATTCAGCTTGTCAAAAATGATCTTGGGCATGACACTGACGCTGGCTCCGAGATCACATTGGGCATGGTCGAATTGTTGAGTCCCAATTGAGTAGGTAATAGTGGGACACTCTTGATCTTTCTTCTTTTTAGGTAGACGGTTGAGTATAGCTGCGCTACACTCTTCCGTCAGCTTCACCACTTCTATGGATGGCAAGGGCCGCTTGTTGTTGGTGATGTCCTTTATGTATTTGGCGTAGGAAGGTACGTGCAAGATGTCCGTGAGTGGGACGCTCATATGTACCTTCTCCACCATCTCAACAAAGCGATTGAATTGCTCATCCACCACTTGTTTCTGTGTTCTTGTGGGAAATGGCAAGTGTGATGTATCTAGAGACTCTAGTGGCGTGGTTCTCTCTTCTGCATTTTTTGGTACTGCTGTTGAAGGTGATGACTGTTCTTACTGCCCTACTCTTTGTTTTCCTGATGCATGGTTAGGATTGGGTGGATCATGTGTGGACCTACCACCCCTCGTGGTCATCGAGTTTACATTTTCAATAGAATTTGCATGTTGAGCAACAGGGTTAACAGGAATAGCAGCAGCTATCTGAGCTAGTTGAGTTTCTATTATTTTGTTAAAGCTCAGCTGGTTCTTGACAGAAGAAGATAAACCTTCTATTTTAGTATTTATGTTTTTAAGAATTTTATCATTATTTATCATCTTTTTGGTAAGGTTTTCGTTAATTTTTGCTTGGCCTAAAACCAAACCCTTAAGTGAATGTTGATTCGAATTGTAATTTGAGTGGAAGATTGAATTACCTTGGAATGGTGGGCAGGATTGGTTGTTCCAGCCACTACTTCCTCTTTGTTGTTGGCGAAACCTGTTGTTGATGTAGGTTGCATCTTCACGGGTTTCAGGGCAATCGCTCCCCGAATGGCCAACATTGCCACAGACCTCGCACGTCATGCGAGAGTCTATAGCGTTGACGGTGCCAGATGGGTCTTCTGGGGCATGCTCGTCAAACTTCTTGAGGAGTAAGTCTATTTTTGCGGCAAGCATATATGTCTCCTTCACAATGTGCATGCCTTTTTGTGCTTTAGCGGGGGTTCTCTTCCCCCAAGCTTGGTTTTCTACCATTTTACTGATTAACGACATGGCGTTCTCAATAGTGAGTGATAGAAAGGTGCCACCAGCAGCGGCATCTAGGTGCCCCTATGACATGGGTGTTAACCCATTGTAGAAGTTCTAGAGCACCAGCCAATCTTCCATTCCGTGATGGGGGCATGCTTGTATGTACTCTTGTAGCCTCTCCCATGCCTCCAGAATGGGTTCCATTGATGTTTACTGGAAATTGGCAATTTTTTCCCTCAGGGCATTGTTTTTGCCCGTGGAGAAGAACTTAGCGAGGAACACCGTAGATCACTTACTCTAGATGACAGCTTCCTTATCCTTATAGAACCACTATTTTGCCTTCCCCACAAGGGAGAAGGGGAACAGACGGAGCTTGATAGCATCTTGTATGCCTTCTTTTATGATGATTGTGTCGCACATCTCAAGGAAGTTTTGTAGATGGGCGTTTACATCCTCGTTGGGTAGTCCATAGAATGGACTTGCCTGCACCATGGTGATCAGCCAGGTCCTAAGTTCGAAGTTCTTGTCCCTAACATTGATAATGGGCTCGGTGGGCATGTTAGCAACAGCGGAAACGGAGAACTCGTGGAGTGACTTCTGGCCATGATGTTCAGTTCAGATGATGCGGCAATGACTAGTTTGTCTATCGGTAGAGTGACTGAAGAAGAAGTGTTACGAGACTGGCTCTTCATTAGGAGTGCCTCTAGATTTGAGTTGAAGTTTTCTGGCAGGGAGAAACCAATCATACACTATCCTATTTTCATCCACAATAGGAGAAAACATACAAGTTAGCCTACATAGGCAATGGTCATTTCCTAATGAAGTCAAGTTCGCATTTCTTTTTGTTTTCTCATGCTAGATATATTTATACCAATGCCTTCCCTGGCAACAACGCCAGAAATGCTTGTTGGCATTTCTTAGCACGATCACCAGAATAGACAAAAAGCCTACCCTGGCGGCCACGCCAGAAATGCCTTGTTTGCAGATCTTAGCAATGCTACTAGAATTGGATCTCTAGTAACGATGTAAGTATTGCCATGGTGATAGATCATAACCTTTTAGAGATAATATTCGCAAGCGCACAGATCTATCGTTGTAGCATTTCACCTGATAGTCTTTCAGGGTATCGTTATTATATTTTCCCAAAAGAAGGCTGGGGTACAAATATGTTTTAGCATATGTGTAGTTGACTTCATATCATCGAAATACGGCCCATATCTATGCCAGAGTAAGATAATATGATTTGTAGATAGTGGACACACATAGAACAACCTCAAAGATAAAAGTAAAATAAAGAACAAAAGAATAATCCTAAGTAGAGTAGGTTACAACTTACATTTGCATAGAATAGTTAGTGTCATATGATAAATAAGATAAGCTACTGGTCAAGGTCAAGAATAACAGGGAGATCCCGACAGCTGATCTGTCAGCCGATGGGGATATTTACGAACTCCTACACGACATACGAACATGGGGGATTATAAAGGACAGACAAGACTAGGTCACTCCCTACTGCCTACCACCTCAACCGTGGTATGCCGTCATATCCGAAGGCTCCCTCGCATCCGGACACCACACCCGCATACTAAGGAACTACCTATGTCCCCTAGGACTCCCACCCTTCGGATGGACGAGCTAAGACATAGGCCGACCCGAATGAACGACGAACCGTTACTCTATTCCTATCATAGTCTCTAAGTTTGTAAATCATATGAACAATGAAGAACTTGTATGAGCATGATGAACTACTCTCATATGGACCATGGTCTAGTTCTTACTCATCAAAAATATTATGCTCAAGACTATACTCTAGTTCATATGCAAGAATGTATAAAGAAGTAAAGAACTTGAATAAGGAAGAACTCTTCATAGTATATTACCAAGAGAGTAGCACTTCTTCCTAGGAGACAAGCCCTCCAAGTAGCTTAGCCTTGCTCCAAACTAATCTAGCTAGCTAAGACTAAAGAACAAGTAGAGAGTGAGGTGGAATGCTCCAAATAAGTGTGTGTAGGGGGGTGCTCCTCCTCTCCTTTTATAGCAGCTGGAAGATGGTTTAGGGGTAGTTTGGGAAAAACCAGGTGTGCACCGCCCTCCTCTGCATTAAATTTGCGGACACGCCAAAGCTTGGGCCGAACCGCCTCAGGGGTGGGCTGGCCGGTCTAGGTGCGCCAGCCGGCCCTCTTCTGTGGTAGAACCTCCTAAATAGTATGGCCCATACGCACCCGTCATTGCCGCAACGGCTTCCAACAGCCATGCATGTGACCCAAACGACCTAGAAAGCTCTGTCGGGTCTCCTCAGGAAACCCGAATCATCCACGATTGAAAACTCATACCAGGATCAACAAAGGAGTAACTACAATATTACAACATTTGATACAAAACATTTAAATCGGAGTACGGAAGAATTTAAAATAATAATGTAAATATCAATAATAAGTTACTTTTAAACTTATCTTTTAATTGCGAAAGTCGAGTAGGACTACAGAAGACAACTTAGGTAGAGCACCTAAGTTGGGAGAAGACAATCAAATCACGTCGAGCTCACCAACATGATCTGATTAGCAATCATCAGTTAAAACCTGCAACAAGGGGTTAACAAACCCTGAGTACCAAAGTACTCCGCAAGACTTATCCGACGGAAAAGAATGTAAGACATGGAAATATGAGTTGAGGGGATATCAAGGTAAGGCTTTAGCAAGAATCAAAGTGCCTTTGCGGAAAAGCTTTTTCAAAGATTACTATAACCATATTTTGAAAATTAGTAAGGATTACCCTATCTCTAGGTAATCCCAGACTAGATCAAGAATTGTTGTCACCCAACCTTTTTTTAAAAAAATCATGTTCCACTTGTAACTACACCACTGTACAGTTGGTTGAGTCTCCATATTCGAGGAAGCAGCGGCGATTCGAATCGATTTACCCAGCTGGGGATCCCTAACCACACGACATATGTAGACGCCACTACATATATCAACCTTCTCCAACGGGTTTTCTATTACTAGACCGGGTCCATTGCCACCCGAAAGTATAGTTACACCACATTCCGGCACTACGCCACGTAGGTACAAGCTACTCCCGCCATCTTTCCACTCCTAGTGCGAGGTTGGCCGTTCTAGTGATAGAATAGCCGTGATCAGGCTTACCAGAGCATGTGGTTAGTTGCAAGTCACAACCACGAAAACAGTACAGCGACAGGGTCCTAATTTAACCTGACTCAGATGGGCGCGTATATCGAGACTCCTTTCTCGACATAAGTCCCAACTGGTCCTAATTTATTTATTGACTTTCGTCAAATCTCAATATAAAACATTTTCTTTGAAATCTGACTAATAGGCATGGCTAAGCATATTAAGCATTTTAAATAAAGTAGTAAAACAGGTATCAAGGATGATAGTTCAATAATCAAAGATTGGTATTGCAATGATTAGGTTGTCTTTTATTTCCCCAAATAGATAATGTAGCATTTTATAATCAAATGATAAAACTTTTCGAAATACAAGAAAGGGGTTTAAACCGGGGCTTGCCTGAGTTGCAGCGGTGGTTAGTTTTCGTAGAGATCACAGATGTAGACTTGGCAGCAACTCCACGGTCGAACGACATTTTTCTGAAGATAACATTCTCCCGAAGATTGGTTAACACCCACCACTTCAATACTTACTTCACACGATCCGTGTCACTCTCGTATACACTACACGTATCTAAATTATGCATGTTTTAGTGGAATGGAATGCATGACATGATGCATGGGGATGCATTAGTGAAAACATAACAAAATAATCAAACTTGAGTACAACTTTCCTTTGCGATAAAGTTGTAATCCGACAAACCCTAAGACAGATCCTATCATCGCCATTAACACTGATTATCTTCATTAATTACTCTAATTAACATTAACAACTAATTCTAAGTTCAATCATCAACGCACTTGCCATGGATCATCATCATGTTTCATGATCCATGGACTTCACACAATCCAAAGTCACACAACTTTTTAATGACTTACATAGATTATTGATTACTATTCATTAAATACAACCCTAATCAAAATTATTATTTAACTATGATAAAAGCATGACAATAGTGTTAACCAAGTACTAGGCATGGGTCAAGTCTTGGTAATGACCCATGAATAACAATCAACCCAAAAAATCACACAAAAACCTAAAGTTATATAAATAAAATATAGATTTTTCTATTTATTTAATTAAGCATAATTTATGAAATAAATCAACTTTCTCAAAATAAGCTCAAAATTTTTGTGAAGCATCCTCATGGCCTAAGATGATGGCAAAACAATTTTCATGATTTTAGGAGAATTATTTTATCCTAGAAAAATCCTAGAAAGTCCATTTTTCAATTAAAGAAGGTAATTTTAAATCATGCAAAAACTATTCAAATTTCAAGTTTTATATTTTTTCTAAATTATACATACCATGAATAGGCTACACAAAAATTTTTATAATTTTTGGAGCTACAATTATTTTATTACAAAAATAACAAATTGCAATACTATTCATCAAATCAGGAAAAGAATAAAACGTTTTAAAAGACAAAATGGCCAGTGGGCCGAAATCGGCCCAGCCTGAACAGTTCGGCCCAGCACAGTAGCAGGCCGGCCCAATACGGCCTGCCAAGGCCTGGCCGAGGCAGTTTTTGCAAAAACGCCCTTGAACTTTTACAAAATTATAAATAAGTCCAAACACTATTCAACCCTATTCAAATGAGTCACAGTTTTCTCACCTAACCCCCTGGCTTTTGTCGAATTCTCCTCACGATGTCCCTGACATAGGCAGAGCAGAGAAGCTCGCCGGACCTTGACGGTTTCCGGCCGGGTTTCGTCGGCGGAGGCGAGGGAGTGGTGGAAAAGCAAGAGGAGACCATCGCGCACCCGATGGTGGCCACGGCTTGGCATGAGGTGGGGCGTGTTGCACCCTTCACGGGCGCCGGCGGCCGGAACCGGAGCGGCTCTGCAGCGAGAGCATTCCGGCGAGCGACGGCTAGGGCGAGCGCTAGTGTGCGGTGGAGTTTGGCTAGGCGGAGTCAGTGGTGATGATTATTTGGCTCGAGGAGGCACGGAGAGACGAGCGTCCGGCGGCCCAGACATGGCGGCCATGGAAAACAGCCGCAACGACAATGGCGCGGACGGCGACCTTGGGCGGTGCAGGACTGTGCGAATGGGCTCAAGATGTTCACAAGGACGATGCGAACGCCATGGTGCCCCTAATTGTGAAAAATGCGGCACGGTGGCACGCTAATCGGCGGCGGCCGAGGCGACAGAAAGAAAAGAGGAGAAGAGATACACAGCGACCGCTACTTAAACCATGGCTCGGTGAAGGCGTAGGCGACACGCGGCGACGATATTTCGAGTGCGGTGTGAGCTGGTGGTCGGCGGCCGACCGGCCTGTGCGCGGCGGCCACGGCGATGGTGAGAAACAGAGAGAGGAGGAAGAGAAGATGACGTCACTCGACACTGTTCCAGAAAAATAACAGAAATGCCATTGCTCGTAAATTCAAAATTACCTTTTGATTTTCTGTAGCAACTCAAAAATATCCAAAAATAAAAGTTGCTCCAAATATTGAGATGAACACCTTTTCTTAAAGAAGTATTTCAAAATTCTGCTTAGTCTTTGAAATTCAAATTCAAATTTGAAAAATGTGAAAACCCTAATTTACCCCCTTTTTTGATTTCTCAAAAATTTACATAAGAACTTAAAAATCTCCAAAAATAAAGTTTTTCTAACTTTTGAAGACCTTCATTTTTGGTATAGAAATCATTTTAAAATTATGCCTCCATTTTGAAATTTGAAATAGGAGTGACATTTGAGATTTGAATCAATTTAAAATAACTTAAAATTTTATATAGAAACTTGAAAAACTTTAAATACCAATTTTGTTCATCTCAATAAGAGCAAGAAAGTTGCTTTTTGGACCATAGCCAAAATATATATAGATTTTGAATAATCAAAAAAGGGATAAATAGGAAAATGGGATTTTAAGCCCTTTTCCACTATAATTCAAACTTAATTTAAACACCAATACACAAATTGACTAACTAGTGATCAATCAACCATTACAAAATATAATTCAACCATATCACACCTATATAACTAAAGCACATTCCATATATACATAGAAAATTATTACTTAAATGCATATAAATTTAAATCTTAATGATGTTTTGCATGCATAAAATGACATAATTAATATTTTAATTGTATAGTAACATCGAGGATGTTACAACTGCTTCCCCCTTAAAGAAATCTCGTCCCGAGATTTCTGGATGATAAAACCCATGGGGTAAGCAATGAAAAAGGAAACATGTCAAGTATATGAACTGGTTATAAGTTCATAAAGCAAGAAGGATTGATCATAAAATTACAACTGAAATCGGAGGGCAGGGGTAACGTCAATGGATTTAGGGATTGTCAATAGAAATGTGATATAAATTTTCAGGATATGGTGAGGGCACATTAGTTGTGGAACTATAATAGATCATAGTGGTCGTCCTACGATACCTGCGTGCGCCCAGTAGTGACTCGTGTGGCCGCGGCACACAAAAGACCCTGGGTTCCGTCGCGGCACCGTGGTCAATGGTTATGACACCATTATAGGACACAATAACGGTAACCCTCAACCCACGAGATTGAGAATATAATAGTAACAAAGATTCGATCGTAATCACAAGGCATTTTGGTATTTCAGAGAACGACTTGAAATACCAAATGAGTGTTCAAGGAATGAAAGCATCCTAATTATATAGCATAAGGAACCATAATTATAGACCTCGATAACAGCGAGCGCCCAGCAGTAACACCACAATGGTGACCTCAGGTTTCGACGCCGTTACCTAAGTCACGGTTCATGGTACCCTAGAAGATATAATCAAAGTGATATTCGAACAAGATATTCGTTGTCACACGACATCAAGGAGGTAGCATGTGTCGGGGTTGAAAAGATTCTTGGCGTGACACATACTCCAAAGAATCAAAAGGTTCATACCAGGTTTGGATGTTAAGGTAATGGGGCATATGGAATAAAAGATTATCAATTGGTAAACAAAACCTGGTATAAGATGAGATTCATCAATAGAACAGTCATAACGAATAATAACTGCTTTTCAACCTAAGGGGGAAGTTTTAAATGTCAATATATATTATGATGCAAGATATGAGATATACGCGTCCTATACGTCCTCTCAATGTTAAAAGTGCCTCATCTTCATCTTCATCATGTTAGTAAATTATAGTTAGGGCTTTATATTATACACTATCTTCACTGCTAAAGCTGGGTTATTGAAAAGATCTTCCGTAGAGTTTCATCGGTGAAGTCGACTCTGCTTTTGACCTTCAATAGAAGAGTTGAAGAACTTCTTAAGATCTTCTTACTTGAGTCATTGGCAAGTCTTCGTAAAGTCTTTCAGCAAGAAAGAAGAATAAGGAAAGATCATTTTTACTTTGTTACTTTCAAAACCTTTTATATTATAAAATCATTATAAAATTTTCAAACGTAATATTGTAGCTGATCCATCGTATGAGCTCCGATACCAAGCTGTAACAGAACCTCCTAAATAGTATAGCCCACACGCACCCGTCATTGCTGCAACGGCTTCCGACAGCCATGCATATGACCCAGACGACCTAGGAAGCTCTGTCGGGTCTTTTCAGGAAACCCGAATTATCCATGATTGACAACTCATACTAGGATCAACTAAGGAGTAACTACAACATTACAACAGTTGATACAAAACATTAAAATCAGAGTGCGGAAAAATTTAAAAGAATATTATAAATATCAATAATAAGTTACTTTTAAACTTAACCTTTATTGTGGAAGTCGAGTAGGACTAGTGAAGATAACTTAGATAGGACACCTAAGTAAGGAGAAGATAACCAAATCACGCTGAGCCCACTGACATGACTTGATTAGCAGCATCATAGTCAAAACCTACAACAGGGGTTAACAAACCCTGAGTACTCAATTGTACTCCACAAGACTTACCCAACAAAAAAAAGACTCTCAAGGATATGCTGGCTTAATGGGAAGTCAAGGTAAGGCTTAGCAAGAATCAAAGTGCCTTTGCAGAAAAGCTTTTCAAAAATTACTTTATCAATAGTTTATAAAATAGTAAGGATTACCCTATCTCTAGGTAATCCCAAACTAGATCAAGTATTGTTGTTAACCAATCTATTTTTAAAAACCAAGTTCTTCTACGTTGCTGTACAGTTGGTCGAGTCTCCTTATCCGAGAAGCAGCGGCGACCCGAATCGATTTACCCAGATGGGGATCCCTTAACCACACGACATATGCAGGTTCTACCTACATATATCAACCTTCTCAAATGGATCCTCTTTCGCCAGAACGGCTCCG